>JAVJIF010022232.1:0-86582 GCA_038442645.1 Agave tequilana
TACCACTAATCATAGATACACTCATGCTTACTATAATCCTCACTTCCGAAAAATGATTCATTTGTCCCGTAACTTCAGGGGGGAGCCTGACTTTAATATTTTAAAGTAAAGTAAGCCCATATGAAGCTAAATTTCTTTAAACCCCCTTAAAACTTTATGATTTTCTCTCGAGAAAGCTCTCTCAATTTAACAAATCCCAAAAAATCATTTGAACTATATTAGTTTTGTTGTGAAATTGCTTTGTTTTCAAGAGGAGTGATGGTCAAAACAGATTCAGTCAAATTAGAGAAGAAACAGACTTGAAAAAGAAGCAAATCTAGAAAATAAAATAGCAGTCGACAGGGCTGTCGACGCACACCAAGGGCTGTCAACAAGCCCCGTTGATAGCAAGTATCAGAAAAGGTAAACGTCTCAGATTTTCGACGAGCCTTTTAGGCCTGTTGACAGGGACTTGTCGACGGGCCTGAGAAGGTTGTTGTCTAAATCAAATCCAGTTTATTTTCTGGGCGTGTTCATTTTTTCTGTTCTAGTAGAGTTCGAATAAGAATCGGTTTCCATTCAATAAACATTTATTTTTAAGTTTAATGGTATAAAATTCTTCTAGATCAAGGTAATCAACTCCTATAAAGATTGTTCAAGTTCTTCTAGTATCCGACGAACAAGATATCTCATATTTCGAATAGATTTTTATATTGTAAACTCTATAAATAAAATTGTAACCAAGTAGATTGTAACACAAGGTGAAGAGGAGGCCAAGAAAGATAGAGGAAGTAGTGGTGCATAGAGTAAAGGTATAATCTTGTAATCTTGTGAGATACAAGGAGAAAAATACTTTTGTGAGAATTAAGAGGATGTTAGATCTCTTTTATCAAGTTTATTAATAAAACTCTCTTAAGTTCTCTTCCTGTGAACGTAGACCAAGTTTGGGTCAATCACGTTAAATTCTCATTTTTTCCTACTCTTTTGTCTTAGTATTCCAGTTTTCTCTACAATAGTTTTTTTGCAAGTACTACATATTATCACAGTTCTACAATGTCAATCATGGTCTTGAGCGTATACAATAGTTATTCTTGTAAACCCAACTGTTGGTCTCAACAATTGTATCATAGCTATCGTGTCCCAACAATTGGTGTCAGAGCTAATGTTGATGATAAGGTGATATGTCGATGATTAGAATTTCTGCGAGCAAGTTCAAGGTAGAGAGATTCAATGGTAAAGAAAACTTTAATTTATGGTAAAAGATAGATGGATTGTTTTGTTGGTACAACATGGTCTTCATAAACCTTATAAGGATGTCAGTAAAATCTGCAGGTACATCAGATGAAGATTGGGAGGAGATGGATCTGAAAGCGATAGACAATTCAATTATGTCTCGCAGATAAGGTCATGTGTAATGTGATGGATGAAGAAACGATTACGAGTTTGTGATCAAGATTAGAAATATTATATAGGATAAATAGCCTCTTCAACAAACTGTACTTAAAGAAATATTATAAGGGCTACGCATGAAGTAAGGGACAATAATGTTGGAGTATTGAACTTTTTCAATAAGGTCATCAACGAGCTACTATCTGTGGATGTCAAGATTGACAAGGAGAACAAGGCATTAATACTCCTCAATTCACTTTCAGAGTCATACGATCATATCGTAATCACCATGCTCTATGATAAGAAATTTCTCATCTTAAAGGAGGTCACGTCAACTCTCTTATCTATCAAGATCAGAAAAGGCCAATCAAGTTGAGCAGAAAGGACCGAGTTTAGTGGACATGGAAAAAAGAAAAGGAAGGAAGAAAAGTCTGGATTCATCGAAGACGTGTCATTTTGTCAACGGAAAGGTCCCTAGAAGAAAGACTGTAAGCATCGGCAAGAGTGGCTGAAGAAGAAGAGGTAAGCTACGGAGACAGATGTAGTAGAGGGTATATCAAACACCAGTATGTTAATGGCTTCCTACATTGAAGATAACACTTCTCAAGATAAAACTGAATATTTGATTCTGATAATACGCTTCATATATATTCTCATAAGGAGTTGTTCAACTCATTGGTTGCAAAGGAGGAAGAAAGTGTCAAAATGGTGAATGGGCTCGACTTGCGAGGTCATCGGCACTGGGATAGTCAATGTTCCAAGAAGAGATGGGACGGTGCATCTCTGGAGGCGGTCCGTATGTCCTTGAAGTATAGTACAATTTAATATTCATAGGGTGCTTGATAAAGAAGGATGTTGGATCCAAATGCAATAAAGCGTCGCCACAGTTAGCCAGGAGACATAGTAATCCTAGAAGGAAAGAAGTGTGGAGGAATACAGTTGAAGGAAGAAAAATCAGTTGGAGTTTTAATGACAAGCTTGGAAAAGAGTTATTGCGTGGTGGAGCTTCAAGGAAGACTGCAACGAGACGTGAACCAAGTCAAAGTGTTGCAGAAAAGAGAAATGGTGCATTCGGGAAAAACCCGAGATAGCCCAAGACATGGCGGTGAATCAACTAGAGGTCACAGGAGAGGGGTAGGAATAAATATTTCATGGTATGATTAAAGTCAAAGAAAGAATCAGGTATACTTTCAAAATTTTAAGGTATTTTACTAAGACTTGAAGCGCAAGTCAAGACAGAGATTGTTGTGAAATTGCCTTGTTTTCAAGAGGATATGCTAGTCTCAAAAGATCCAATCAAAATTACAGAAGAAAGAAGACTTGAAAGAGAAGCAAATTAAGAAAATAAGGTGGCAGTCGACAGGGCTGTCGATTGCACACCAAGGGCTATCGAAAGTCCATGTTGACAACAAGTAAAAGAGAAGGCAACTGTCTCAGATTTTCGACAAGCTTTTCACGCTTGTTGACAGGGGCCTATCGACATGCCTGAAAAGGTTGTCGACAACCCAAAGTTCATATCAGAATCCAATTTTTTTTTTTTTTGGGGCACGTTCAGATTTCCTTTTCTGATGGAGTTCGAATAGAAATCAGTTCCTATTCAATGAAGATTTGTTTTTAAATTTTGAAGGTCTAAAATTCTTGTAGATCAAGGAAATCAACTTCTACAAAGATTGATTAAGTTCTTCGAACATCTGACGGTCAAGATTATCTCATAATTCGAATAGAGTTTGTATTGTAAAACTCTATAAATAAAGTTGTAATTAGTAGATTGTAACACAAGGTGAAGAGAAAGCCAAGAAAGAGAGAGGAATATGACGGTATATAGAGAGAAGATATACTCTTATAATCTTGTGGGATTCAAGGGAAAGCAAATACTCTTGTGAGAATTAAGAAAAAGGTTAAATCTCTTGTACCAAGTTTATTATTAAAACTCTCTTAAGTTCTCTCTCCGGTTGAGGTAGGTCAAGTTTGGGTCAAATCATATTAAATCCTCGTGTTCTTTTCTACTCTTATGTCTTGGTATTCTAATTTACTCTACAATATTTTTTTTTTTTGCAACTATTACATAGTACCATGGTTTCGCAACGTCGATCACAGTCTTGAGCATGTACAACAATTTTTCTCGTAACCCGAATGTTGATCTCAACAATGATATCGTAGCTGTCGTGTCACAAGTTTTGATACTTTTCAAATAGTTTAAGCTAGTTTTTTTTACTGAATTAAAATTTTAGGGCGATTTTTAGATACTTAATTGAAAATCCAGGTTTTTTTTTAAACGACTTAACTATGAAACTGAATTTTAAGAATGTTGTTTTGAGATTTCTTAAGTTAATAGGAGTTTTCTGAGAAAACCATGAAATTAATAGAGTGTTAAGAAAATTTTGAAAGTTAGAGATAAAGGTGGAGTGAGTATTGTAAAGCTATGTTTGGGGATTAGGTGGTTTATTAGCAACTAATTTTAAAAATATATCTGGAATTTAAAACAAAATGAACCACTAACATCAGAACAACAACAAAAATCAGAACAACAGATCTCCACTGAGAATTAGGTATCATTAGGGGACTATGATTGTAGGGGAGAAGGAATCAGAGAAATTGTCACTGAACTCTTCACAGAAGGAATAAATAAAGAATTAAAATTTGTATGGATTATACACTAAAGTTTATTGGTCTATTGGAGAGTTTTGTGTCATGTCTTTTTGGTTTAGGTAAAAAAACTGAGACCAGCCTTTCTCAATTTTAGAATGAATTTTATATGTCATTTTTTTTTTCTCTATTCAATCACATGCAACTTTTCTAAATTTAGAAGTACTTGCAAAAAATAAAAAGTTCAATCTATTTATGAATCAATTTCTATATATTTTGTGAGATTTATTATTTTATTTTTAGAAATATTTGCACATTGTTTTGCAGGGTGGAATCAGAATCACATTCCTGATTGTTTTCTTTTGTGATTTATTCTATGTTGATTTTTATCCTAAAACAAAAGATGCTTTTTTATGTTTCATACATGTGCATATATATTATCATCCACATCTATTTGTACATCCAAACACTGTTTGATATCTCTGAGAGTGGCCAAAAATCCTTATAGCAGACACAAGGGACTCTGGAATATTCCTTCTCTCAATGATTAGCCATTTGTGGCCAAAAGTGATGCATATTTTGATACCAATTAGCTATGTATCTTAAAAAACATCTTATTTCCATTATTAACACATGCCTTAAAATAGCAAAGAATGCTTTCTGAGTTGCTTGGGGGCACTTCCACTTCCTTTCCATGGCAAATTCAGTCTCAAGACACAAAGGCACAAAATAAGTCAAGGATGCAATGGCCAAACTTTTGATAAATTTTGCAATATGTTGTTAAGACTTTAAATGTGCTGGATGCTATGTCTCCTAATTGCATTTGACAATTAGAAAATATTAGGTAACCTGTTTACATAAAGTTTTTATCTCTCCATAAATCCAAAGCAACACAATTTATTATTTTTTTTTTTTTTTGGGTGGGTTGTGGAAGCAGCACACGTGCTGTGTGAAGCGTGAGTTGCAGCCAGATGCATATGCTGCATTTCTGTGCAGCAAACCGAGCAGCTCCTGTAGGATATATAACAGTTTTTTTTTTTATATTTTAAATTATGCAATAAATTAAAACATAAATTTTTTAATCAAATTAAATACTTGTTTTAAGCATGTAACTAATATGAAGAAGTAAAAAAAAAAAAAAAAATGCTGGTCTGGGATGTATGGTCGTGTAGAAGTACTAACCTAGAAGAAAGACGGTTGGTCCCTCGTCCGGACTTTGAAAAAACATCCTCTTCCAGCGTAAAACTTTCTCGGTAGATCACTAGCACTCAGTTAAGGACGATGTGCTAGCTTTCTGCTCTGACAGAGATTTGTTGCCTGAAAGTAAAAGAAATCTTCAAGAAATCACAAAAAATTGAACCAGAATTTTGTAATAAAGAAATATGGAGGAGGGGTAGTTGTTTTTTCAAACAACTGAATGAACTGCGGAAGCAATATTTAGAATCTTGAAAAAATTAAAACAGAATTTTAAATAAAATTTAAATAGATAAAATCAAAATAAAAGTTTTAGGTTTAAGAACCTTCTGAATCGGAACTGCATTTGTGTCTGCAGATCGTACGCGGTTCGGCGTGTGCACGCGCATGTAGGAATGTAGCCCATAGGCTAATGCTCATAACAATAAGTATGAAAGGAGTTAGTATACATACTACTCAACTTCTCATCTCCTATTCGTTGTGGACTAAAAATCAAAGCTAAATAAGAGAGAAACTCTTCCCTCTAAATTCAAAACGCATCCAACAACAGCCCCATGCTAAAAACATGATGTGCATATATTTTCAAATGGCCAGTGCCTTGAGTTTCTGGCACAAAGTCCATTTTGAAAGCTACCAAAATTAATTAAGCATGCAATCCAATTTTCATCCTTTGTAATCAACTACTAAAGAGCTTTTCCAATTTCCAAAAGTTCCCTTTCTAAAATGTAAATCCTAATCAGCATGGGCCAAGGAAAGAATGTTACATTGTCCCAACTGGTCGGCTACTTTAATCCAACTTTAGACAACTGGAGTTGGTTCTTAATTTGAGCATGACTTTTTTTTCCTTGATTAATGCGTTGATAATGTAGCTAAATATTAGTGAAAGAGAAATTGAAAGGCAATATATCTAATTGATGCACAACTACTGGTCAAATTAACATTAATCGTGCTATAGACTAAAGTTATGATTGAAAATACTTTGAGATGATAGTTTACTTCACTTATAAGTTATAATGGACAAAATATGGGATATCTTATATGTTATGATTTTATTGGCCCTAGCTATTTCTCTAGGTGCTTCTTTGAATAAATTAAATACAACACCATATAAAATATAAGCATTAGGAAGGGTTTTAAGTATGCAAGTGGCTAGCAGAAGTCATGATTTCATATTTTAGTCTCCATAATTTTAAATTATGGCACAAGTCCAAGTCCCTTTTAGCTAGCATAGGACCCATTTATTAATTACAAACTGTTTAATCACTATTTGGGAGACAAAAAAAAAAAAAAAACACTCTGTTTATTATTCTCTTATTTCACAAGATACGAAGTGAGGTAAACTCATCTAAGAGATCGTGTGTTCTAATCTCCTCAAATCCGGTGGAAGAAATTTTTTATTTTTTTTTAAATTGTACATGCAAACCGCATTTTGAATGTTTATCATGCAAAGATTCAAGTTCATCGTGATAGGTGGTGATTACGAGCGGTTATACTTATTGTGATCTGTTGAAATTTGGGTCGAACAAATAGTTTCACGTCGATTAGACGTGGGGATGATCTGAGTTCGGTTCATGTGTGTGAGCCACACACACAAACAATAAGAGAGCCAATTACGTGTTGACGCGTGTATTGGATCTCTTATAATATGGTATGTGTGCGAGCCTCACACACATATTATAAGAGATTATAAGAGATCCAATCCACGTGTCAACACGGGATTGGCCTTCTTAATATATGTGCGTGTGGCTCACACACATGAACCGAACCCGAGATGATCTTGAGTGTATAGGATTTGAGTCACTCCACCTAAGGTTAGTTTGGTTGTCGTAATTGACCGTAATCCGTAAGTCGTAATTGGTAAACTCTTTTACAGTTGTAAATGGTTACACATGTGTAAATTTTACGGTATTTGGTTGGTAATATAAAGTTGTAAATGAGAAAGTGTATTGTGTTTTACTGTGTTTGATTGTCGTAATGGGCCTGTTTGGTTAAGGGTGGAAGTGAGGAAGTGGTAATAGTTCCCTTTTGGTTAAGGGTGGAAGAGAGGAAGTGGTAATAGTTCCCTTTAAAACTTGGAAATTAGTTAGTAAGTTTTCCGGTGTTTGGATGTTGTTGGGAAGTGTGGTTTGAAAATGTTTTGTCTTTTCCAGTGTTTGGATGGTAATGTGAAAGTGGAAGTGGAATAGTTCACCACAAAGTTGACCGCAAATATTATTAAAATAAAAATTAATTAAGAAAAATAAAAATGGACTGTAATTAGAATGCAAGTGAGATTTACATGATCAAAAAATTAACTGTTTTGTACTACAACTTATTAAAATGAGATTTACATGACCACAAAATTAACTGTAGCACTCTGAAAGTGAGAAAATTGTTGTGTAAAGAGAAAAGAGAAAAGAAAAAGGGGTTTTCTTATTTTCCTTTTCCGGTGTTTGGATAGATATGGAAGTGAGCAATTATACTTTCCCATTTCCTTACTTTTGCTCACTTCCTTGCAACCAAACACCCCCAATGTGTAAGTCGTAAGTGGAAAAGTTGACAACAAAATTAATTATTTGGTAATTTAAAAAAATTTAAATATTGCAAATAATACTAAAAATATTAAATATTAAACAAATTAATATTAACATATAAAATAAGACAAATTTGCATGACCACAAAATTAACTGTAAGTGAGTGGTAATTGAGTTGCAAGTGAGTGAGTTGGGTTGCGTAAGTCTTTTACGAATTACAGTCCAAACAAGCACCATAATTGTAATTGAGCTATAAATCATTACGAATTACGACATTTTACAGCCTTTACGTGAAAACAAACAACCCCTAATGTGTAAAAATTTTCCGATAGAACTCCTAGGTTTTTCAATTAGTATTAGAGCCATGACTTAAACTTAGTCACGTGTGGGCCGATGTTCGATATTATTGATCCCTTCAATTAGCCACAGTTGATGCTTCACATAAAATGTGACTTGAAGTTCCTTCATGATCCTTGTACAAATCAAAACACAGGGAAGATCGATCGTTTCTTTATCTTCCCATCTTAGCTGCATAATAAATGTTTGCATCTTTTCTCCTCAAATCAAGGGCACACTTAATCTCAGACAATCAGGGTGAAGGCTTTATATAATAATTAACTCTAGATATTCTTTAAACCATTTATTAAAGATTGATCTCATTGATTAAGTTGGCCAAAGGCTATGCCTCACTGACTCTCTGGAGCTTCCCCAAAGGAGATTGATCCAGTAAGAGACAAAAGAAATACAAATATGAAAAAATTGATTGGAATTGTCGGCCGAGCTATTAAAAATTCTATTGTTCTGTTCCCACCAGATACCCCAGAAAACATATTCTCTAATTTGTTTACAAAGATTGTTATTTACTACCACAAGTTGTACTCCTCCAGCCAAAAAGGACCCCCAAGTGGTAATTTGAAAACAAGGGTCAGTTGGTTTTTGCTATAACCTAAACCTTTAATTAGCAAACTTAATTTGACTTCCCAATTTGAAAAGCATGGTTTCTATAAGCAAACCTAAAGCTATTAAAGCCCAAATTTGGATGCAGAGAAAGTGATGGAAAGCATGGACAATAGACGGTTGAACAACCGGCGCCGAATTCAGTACCTCCAAATACCATCCAAATTAACTTTTAATTAAATTCTCGACCCCAGTTAGGTATTTTTTAATCTTTTGGCCCTTTTATTAAAAGCCGAAGTCAAAAGAGTGCAAATCTAAATTTTACAATTTACGAGTGGTAATCACATCCCACGATGCCAAATGGTAATAATATAAGGAAAACGATCAAATGGAGGAGTTAGACTGAAATGGGGACACCGCGATAAGACAAGGCAAGACAAAATGTCGTATGGCAAATTAAGAGAAAATAGAAACACTTTGCAAGAGGTCCTTGTTTGTGTTTTAAAAAAAAATATTTTTAATACAAACAAAACTAAAGTATTGAGTTTGATGTATATCTTCGAACATATGCCTATTATTTGTATGACACAAAGACACGATATGAGACACGATACCACAATAAAAGTGTACATACAATATAAGTTGAAAAATATATTGATTTTTTTTTTAAAAGTAAAACGGTGAACCTTACTTGTTCCCCATGTTTCATTAATAAGATTTTAATGAAAATAACTCTAAGGATAAGAGAAAGGAAGCATAAAGAACCTGCCGACCTGCATGGATACAACACACACAATCAAGTCCAAGAGGGAACAAAATAAAAAACTCTGAAAAGCCCTCACACTGGAGAATGCAAAAGACATTCTGTAGAAGACTTCGATGATCCCTGAAGCAAAAGAAAGCAAGATCCGGCAGCTGAAATCAGGTAAAAACCTGAATACCAAAATCAGGGTCCTCCGACTCATCGGTCACATGTCATCTTCACTCTCCCGTGTCTCTTCATCTTTATATAAATATGATTGGTTTCATCATTTTCATATAAAAATTGATTGAGCCAATTGTTAGTATTTGGAGTGTCTCATTTTCATTTGAGAAAAATTCAAGTTTTTGACAGTTTTCTAATACAGATCTGTTTCCTATTTTGATTTGAATACACGTTTCCTATTTCTCTAAGGAGGTGCTGATTTGAGTTCGTGTTGGATTAAGATCATCCTAAGTGTCTATATAAACCTCTCAGGGGTAGCCTTTTGAAGATGTGTCAAAAATTCAGGAGAAATTTTAGAATTTCACCATTGAGAGTTGTAAGAGAGATCTCATTGTAACTCTTATATTTTCTTCAATAAATATTTCTCCCCTCCTCCCCGTGGACGTAGGCACATTATCAAACCATGTTAAATCTTGTGTTCTTTGTATGGTGACTGCTTACTAGTGGTAGATTTTCTACGCTTTCGCTTCCGCTGCCGAGTGTTCGACTTGGTGTTTCTCTATTATTTGATCGGTGATAAATCATCAACAATTGGTATCAGAGCGATGGCTAGCAAGATGACCACGACAAATCAAGTTCGAGGTGGAAAAATTCGACGGGAAGTCCAACTTATTGTTGTGAAAGATGCGAGTAATCTTTGCTCCTGAAGGAGGGCACACACAAGGCCATGCTTAATATTGAGAAGAAGCCATCGAAGATGGAGGATGATGAGTGGAATGACAACGACTTTCACGCAAAGGCGACGATCATACTGTGCCTATCAAATTAGGTCCTTTACAATGTGATGAACGAGGAGACAACTGCTGGTTTTTTGTGTAGGCTGGAGAGCCTATACATGACGAAGAGTTTGTCAAACAAGCTCTTCATGAAGAAGCAGTTATACAGCCTTCGGATGAAGGAAGATATGCTTATTCTACAACATCTCAATGCTTTTAATAGAATCTTAAGAGACTTGTTAGCTCTAGAGGTTAAGCTAGAAGAAGAAGACAAAGCTCTTCTGTTACTCTCTTCTCTTCCATCAAGTTATGACCACTTGGCGCACATCATGTATGATGAGAAGACCTCAAAGTTAGAAAATGTCAGGCAGATGCTCCTGAATAACGAGTTGATGAAGAAGACAGATTCTACAGAGGAGGCCTCAGGATTGTTTGTCAATGGCTAGAAGAGAAGATCAATGAGTAGGGGACCCAAAAGGGATTCGGAGGTTTCTAACAGTTTCTCTTGCTACTTTGGTAAGAAACCAGTTCACATCAAGAAAAATTATATGAAATACAAGGAAATGCTGAAGAGGAAAGGCGACAAGGATTCTGATGGGCTAGTACCAGTGGAAAGTCAGATCAAGCTGGGTTATCGAAGAAGCAGATGAGGATTCATGTGATGTCTTGACAGCTGAGTCAAAAAAAACTAAATACTCAGATGCTTGGTTACTTGACTCGGGATGCGCATATCACATGTGCCCAAAAGAAAGGGTTCAGTACGTACAAGCCTTATGATGGAGGCTTTTTCCTCATGGGAAATGACGCCGTGTGTAAGACTGTTGGCATCAGCAATATCTGTATGAAGATGTTTGATGGACAGGTTCGAACCGTCATGAACGTTCGACACGTTCTGAATTCAAAGAAGAATCTTTTCTCATTGGGAGCTTTGGAAGCTCGTGAGTACAAGTTTTCTGGCGCAGATGGAGCAATCAAAGTTACTAAAGGCTCAATGACGATTATCAAAGGAGAACGAACAATAAACTTGTACAAGTTGACATGAAGCATTATTATTGGTGATGCTTTAGCAGTAACAGAGAAGGAGGATACTACAAGACTTTGACATATGCGTCTTGGACATATGAGCGAGCGATATCTTCAAGTCCTACATAAAAGGAACGCTTCACCAGGTATCAAATATTGCAAACTTGATCTTTGTAAATTTTGCATTAGGGGTAGGCAACGTAGAGTAGCTTTCTTTACATTTTAGCACAAGACAAGGGCTTGCTAGATCTTATTCACATGGATATGTGGGGCCGTCACCAGTAGCATCCATTGGAGCTGTTAGGTAATATGTTGCTTTTATAGATGATTTTTCAGGGAAAGTTTGGGTATACTTCTTAAAGCAGAAATCGAAAGTATTTCAGAAGTTCAAGAAGTGGAAAACTTTGGTGGAAAATCAGACAGAGCGTAAGGTGAAAGTCTTGAGGTCCGATAATGGAGGCGAGTACACCTCCAAATAATTCAAAGACTACTTAGCAAGTAAGGGAATCAAACACCAGCTAAGTATTTTAGGGCAACCAGAACAAAATGGAGTAGCAGAGTGTATGAATCAGACACTTACAGAGTGTGCCTGCAGTATCAGATTACAGACTAACATGTCAAAAGAATTTTGGGAAGAGGCGGTGAATCATGCGAGTTATCTTGTGAACATGTCACTATTAACAACTATTGATCTTCAGATCCCAGGGGAGACACAACAAGGAGTATCTGTGGACTATTCAACCTTACGAATTTTTGGTTGCCCGGCATATAGTTTGGTTGATGTCAGAAAAGGAACAAACTGGAGTCCAAGTCTAAGAAGTGTATCTTCATCGGGTTCACCAAAGGAGTCAAGGGTTTCAGACTTTGGGATCCCGAGAAAAGAGGCGCCTTTACCAGCAGAGATTGGGTCTTTGACGAAGATTCAATGTTGCGAGAAAAATCAGAGACGGAGGATAAAGCGCAAGGTGGAGCTTTAGACAGTTCGGCAGCAGACACTCAGAAAAAAGGAGTCGAGTTCTCAGATAGCCCTAGAAGGCCTGAAGGGTCAGAAGAGGACTCCTCAGATTCATATCGAGACAAACAAGAGGCTACTCAAGAGCAATATAGACCGTTAAGGCAGTCAGTCAGAGTTACGATGCCACCAACAAGGTATGACTGGGATGAAGATCATGTCTCTTTTGCATTAGTAACAGAAACAGGAGAACTTGACAGTTGCAGGGAAGCGATCGAGGCAGATGACCACGGCGAGTGGATTACAGCCATGGAGCAAGAGATAGAGTTTTTGATAGAAACCAAACATGAACGCTAGTCGATCTTTCAAAGGACTCTAAGGCAATAGGTTGCAGATAAGTCTTTCGCAAGAAGGTCACTGAGCAATACAAGGTAAGGATAGTTACCAAAGGATATGCTCAGAAGGAGGGTATTGATTACAATGATATTTTCTCTCTTGTAGTCAAGTATACATCTATTGGGATGTTATTGGCGATAGTTTCTCAGTTTGATCTAGAGTTGGAGCAGATGGACGTCAAAACAACGTTTCTGCACGGTAAGCTGGAGGAGAAGATATTGTAACACCCCGATCCCACGGGTACGGAGACGTTACTGCGACGTATATACGCAGGTCAGAAATATCCTCACGTATATACGCTAAGCATCAGTACAGGTAAGAATCAGAGTACGAAAGCACGTGATACATTATACATTCCTACACATGAGTACAATTACAAAGTTATCACCAGATGTGACAAATATTACAAGAATATTACATCACCGATAGGCACAAATGTGAGAATACAAAGGATATACAAGTATGAAAAGTACAAGGGGGCGCTCATGAGTTTACAGAAGGAAAACTCGAGAGACACGCAAAAGGGCTTGAAAGGATGGGGCTCTAAACGGTCTGCTGGGGATCCACGCTTCAGCTGCGCCACTCTGATCAGCGACTGGGAGACTTCATGACCTGGACATGAGGATTCAGGGGAGTCAGACAGAACTCCCCGGCGAGTGATGATGCGAATGCTAAGTGGCGAGCATAGATAAGCACACGTGTATCGATAAATCTGAATCATAAACATGCATTGAAAACCGTTTCGTGAACACAAGCATGCAGGAGTAAATAGATATACAATAATTGATATCAAGTAGGGAATACTCATAGTATGATAAGATAAGAGTAGAAGACTGGTGGAATAGGACACAAGTGGTAAAACAGGATATGAGCAGGTATAATATAGTAATGATCATAAACCGAAAATCTGACGTAAAATTCGATGAAAGCATTCTTGGTAAATCATACAACGGAACCATAATTGACATCTTTTAATTGTTACTCGTCTTACCCAGATGTCTAGATATGTGAACTAGCGTCCTAACACACATATATCTACATCTGAGTAAAGCAAGATTATTATTGGAAACCAACAGGGGTATCAACGAACAATGTTTACAGTGGGTCTCGTGCATGCCTGGGACCACGGTCCAGGACGTTTCGTTGTTGGTGCTCGGAACCAGCCGCAAGGCGTACAGGAGGGTCTTATAGAATGCCCTTATCAAGATGGTACCAGGAAGGAGGGAGCTAGCACTCCCTTCGGTTACCTGGAGGCCCACAGGTCAGATCAGAAATTTAGTTGCACAACATACCTAGGGCCACTGTAAATACGAACATATATTAATAGCCGCAAGTTTCTCCCGACCCGATGTAAGTTGTTCCTTTTTATGATTTATTATGTAATTATCAATTTACGGGAATAGTAGGTGCAAGACATGATCAGGAAATCAGTAGTACATGAGTACTGTAAATTCAGGTCACTGTATATATGTAATACAGGATAACAAGTATAAGATTCAAGTCACTATATGTAATAAAGGATAACAAGTATAGTTTTCCCGTAAATATAATAATCATAAGTCAGGTATTAATATGTCAGGAGGCAGGTGACAAGTTATAAAATAATAATGAGCAAATGCCAAGTAGTAACATGTCGGGTGTCAGGTGTTAACATGACATGAGGTGATATCAGGCAGGTGACAAGGGACATCATAGTATATGTTAGCACATCAAGTGAAAGCATCTCAGGCGATACAGGAAAACCGTAGTGATATAAGGAATCGATACAAATACCAGAAGACCAAACATTATGTAACGCCCCGATCCCGGCGGGTACGGAGACGTTACTGCGACGTATATATGCAGGTCAGAAATACCCTCACGTATATACGCTAAGCATCAGTACAGGCAAGAATAAAAATACGGAAGCAAGTGGTGCATTATACATTCCAACATATTAGTACAATTACAAAATTATCACCAGAGGTGATAAATATTACAATAATATTACATCACCTGATAGGCGCAAATGCGAGAATACAAAGAGATGTACATATATGAACAGTACAAAAGGGCGCTCACGAGATAACTGGAGAAGCCGCGAGCCAACAAGGGGAGCAAGGATGGGACTGGAGCTACAGTTGACCTGTCTGCTCCACAGAAGTAAGCTTGGTCCTCAGCAAGATGGTCCCCTTCGGTCCAAGCTCCAGGACCTGGACACGAGGATCCAGAGGAGTCAGAACTCCCCAGGCGAGTGGTGAGGCGAAAGCCAGATGGCGTGCAAGGATAAGCACATGTGTATCGATAAAACCGAATCATAAGCATGCATTGAAAACCGTATCGTGAGCATAAGCATGCAGAAGCAAGTAGATACATAACAGGTGATGTTAAGCAGAGAATACTCATGGTATGATAAGATAAGGGAAAGTAACGAGACGAGAAATAAAGTAAATAGGACAACACCAGATATCTCCTAAACTAACATAAAACCGACAAAACCGAATAAAACCGAATACGAGCAAATCCGATTGTACGGGTTTAGGTCACGGCTCCATGAGATCAATACTTCGAAGGAATAATCCAAACAAGGAAACCCTCATTTATATACCTTTATCCCATGTCACCGTAATCCAAGCACGTACAACCCGACTTACAAAATGGCACAACAAAATAGCATATTAACATCTGATTATAATAGGGGCCGTCTAAGTTCCAGGCTTCAGTATGTGTCCCATTCCACATACTTCCACTCACAACTTATATAGCAAGTTATTTGGAAACTGATAAAGATCGATGAATCATGTTTCGGATGGGCCCCGTACATGCCCGGGACAACGGTCCAGGAGTATCCGGTGCTGAGCCGGAACGTACCGCTAGGTACCGGGACTTATTTACGCCCGAACAGGAATAGAGTATCGCAGATCCCATAGAAATAGGCCTAGGGCGTGTGCATACTCGGTAGGAATAAACAGGAGTAGGGGTGCCAGTACACCCCACGGAATCCCTGGTGGCCGCCAGGTGATCCCTCAAGTATGTGGCCACGCGTGACTCGATAAGGCCACCATAAACATGATTAATCAGGGCCCATCAGTTTCCCCCAAACCGGGTGCAAGTTGTCTTATTAGAATTTAATATGTGATCATCAATTTACGGGAATAGCAGGTACAAGACATGGTCAGGAGTTTAGGAGTACGTGAGTACTATAGATTCAGGTCACTGTATATATAATACAGGATAACAAGTACAAGATTCAAGTCACTGCATGTAATGCAGGATAACAAGTATAGTATTCCCGTAAATGAGATAATCACAGGTCAAGTATATCATGCCGGGTGTTAAGTGATAGCATGACAGGAGGATGATATTTGACAGGTGACCAATCATGTCAAGAGAGTAATATTAGTCCGGTGGCAAGTCATGTCTGGTGTCAGGTGATAATACATCAGTTGTCAGGTGGTACAAACAGGTGTTAAATAGTAGCACGTAAAAGACAGGTATGAAGTAATGGCATGGCATGTCAAGTGTTAACATATCAGGTAAATACAGGGCATGTGATAGAATAGTAGCTGAGCACAATCAAGCGGAGCTGAGCAAGCTGGAGTGTACAGACAGCAAACAATATTTAACACTGGAGCGTCTGGCAAGGTTACCGGGACAACTCGGCTTAAAGTGCGAGTAGAAAATCCGGCAGCATCCTGCCTAGACGAATCTAGTGGTAAAGCGCTCAACGCTGATCATGATAACTAGGCTGAGCTGAGAAACCTGACGATCCCAATCACTTTCCTTTCGAGATAGTGAGTGACCGGAGGCTGAAGGCTGAGAGACCTGACGATCCCATCACTTCCCTTTCGAGATAGTGAGAGACCGGAGGCTGAAGGCTGAGAGACCTGTCGGTCCCAATCACTTCCCTTTCGAGATAGTGAGTGACCGGAGGTTAAGGGGTCCGAGTACGCTCGGGGTTTAAGCGCACTCTCGGTGGCTACTAGCCATCCCAGGAGTGGGCAGAAACCCAGAGTCCAATCGACCACGAAGGGTTGGCCACGCATGGTATAAAGCAACAAAGTACATCACATGCATGGTATATGTACAAGAATCAAACTACCCTAATACAAGCATTCGTCACAGAGCAATACATGTCCAGTCATTGGCACTCGGCAATACACAATTACAGGGACTCAGCCCAATACATAATACATGAAAACATGGAGTAAACTACATGTCGACCCGACAAAGCGGGGAAACCCAAATGGAGGCGAAAGCGAGGACACTCGCCTAAATCTCCGGAAGAGCCGAAAACTCTGAAATCCATGGAACTCGCGCACGCGCCATAAAATATAATAATATATAAATATTTTTAGAGAGAGAAAGTGAAGAGGAGAGAGAAAGAGTTAGAGAGAGAAAGAGAGGAAAATTTAGAGAGAGAAGTATATGGAAGGAGAGAGTGTACAGGGAGACGCGGGAGTCGCAGACGCGGGAGTCGCAGACGCGGGAGTCGCGTCGCGGGAATAGCAGACGCGGTAATCACAGACGCGGGAGTCGCGTCGCGTAGATGCCACAAACGCGAGGTTCGAGACCTGCGTTCAAGTCAGGACACGAGGAGAACGCGGACGCGGTCGTGGGTTCCGCGTCGCGTTAGCACGAGGAGAACACAGACGCGGGTATTAGCTCCGCGTTATGTCGATACAAGAACGCGAAGGCCGCGTTAAATAGATGTCAAGATCGCGAAGACTCGCGTTAAGGAGTTGCCTGGACGGGGGGTGAGATCCGCGTCAGCAATTTACAGAGAGGAGGAGGGAGATCTAGAGAGAGAGATTAAGGAGAGGAGAGAGAAGTTAGGAGTGAGAGAGAGAGAGAATCTGGAGAGAGAGAGGAGAGAGAAGTTCAGGAGAGAGAGAGAGATTGAACAGGAGAGAGAGAGAGAGGAATTGAACAGGAGAGAGAGAGAGTTTGAACAGGAGAGAGAGAGAAGGATAGGGGCAGCAGCCCCCTTCTCTCGCACAGGGGCTGGAAGCCCCCTGGCCGGAGGTGGCCGCCGGTGAGGTGAAAGAGAAGAAAGAGAGAGAGGGAGGAGGGAAAGGAGAGGGAAAGGAAGAAAAGAAAAAGAAAGAAAAGGAAAGTAAAAGAAAACGAAAAGAGGAGGGAGGAGGAGGAGGCTCGCCGGAGTTGGGGGCCTTCCTCGCCGGCGTTGGTGGCCGGAGGCGCCGGAGAGAGGTCGGCTGGGCATCGCCTGACTGGAGAAGAAGGAGAAAAAGAGAAAGGTATCAGAGCCTAGGTTCACACCTGGTGTGGGTAACCACCTGGGTCAATCCTCGGGCTCTTACCAACAGTACAGTCAGGTTCAGATTAATTTATCTGAATTTGGGGATTCCAGCAACGAGTACAAGAATACCATGACCTTGATAATTCATTCCTTGATTCTGTTCTCTGACTTCCTTTCAGTTGTCAACCAGAACATCCTATTTCTTCTACTTTCCTTGTATCGTCTTGCTTTCCATCCGTCTGGATTAGTTCACTACCATACTTCTCCATCTCGAGTTCCTTCTAGATATCAGAGTGCGCAGCGGAAGTGTCGTAGACCCGTCACCTTTAAGCTTTGGGGTTCTCACACCTGAATGGAAATTGCGAGGACGCAATTTTTTTGTAAGGTGGGGAGAAATGTAGCACCCTGATCCCCGGTGTACGTATCACCGTATCTGTACGCGATACGACATACAAATTTGATTTGACCTCTGTAGTATTCCGATTGACCTGATTTCAGTTTCAAAAATCATTTTCTAATATTTGAGATTTTTCAGAATTTTCTGGAATTTCTCTGCATTATTTTGAAAAATCTCCGTTGTCGGTGTCGACCGATACCGATAACCAGCCTTCCGATTTTTATTTCACAAACGGCGTAGCATATTGAGAATCGGCCTTCACCGTATGTCTTAGAATTGTATTATCTACGTTCGGGTATTTTTGGAGATTTTTCAGAATTTATCGAAAATCCGGCCAAACCGGTGTCGCCGGTATCGGTGCGACACTCTGGGATTTTTACTTGGCAAACCGGATTGAGTTTCGACAAACCGTTTTCATATTACGTCTCAGGATAATATTTTCTATTTTCTGTAATTTTTGGACACCGTTCGGAGCTGGTCAAATATTGGGCCAATATAATAATATTAAAATATTATTTTTAAATCTTTTCTTTTCTTTTCTTTTCCCTTTCTTCTTCCCCAAGCCAACTTCCTCCACCGCCTCTTTCAATCAAACCCATCTCTCCACCGACTCTTCTCCTCTATAAAATCTCTCTCTCTCCTCTCTCTCTCTAAAGAACATCTCTCTCCCTCCCTCCCTCTCTCTCTCTCTCTCTCTCTCTGGAGCACCAGCGCTAGGCGGCTGACGGCACGCCGGAGCGGCGCCGGAGGCCGGCCAGGCCAGGCCAGGCGGCACCGGAGGCCAGCCAGGCCAGGCCCGCCGGCGGGGGAGCGCCGGCGGCGCAGGTTGGGGGGGCGCCGGCCCCCACCTCTGTTCCCGTCTCTCTCTCTCAGGCAGAAGGGGCCCCGGCGCCGGCGGGGCAGCGGCGCCGGCGGCAGAGCGCACGCGGGCGGTGGCGCGCGCGGGCGGCGGGCGCACGCCGGCGGCGGGTATGGGCGCGGCAGCAGCAGCCCACGGGGCTGCCGCCTTTGCTCTGGTTGGGTGATAAACCCAACGGGTTTCGGGTTCGGGTTTGACCCAAACCCGACCCGTTTACACCCAAACCCGACCCGTTAAAGGTATATTTTCATTTTAGCCCCTGTAAATTCTTAAATTATGTTTAGGCCCTTGAAAAATTACAAATAGCCCCCTGGATAATTTCTGTTATTACATATTTAACCCTATTTTATTACTTTCAGTATTCGGGCGATATCTGGAGCATCCGGACTCCGATTCGAGCGATTCTGGATCCGTTGCGATCGTGGGAACGAGAACTACAGCCCCGTAGCCAGTTAGTGAGTGTTTTTATTTTATAAATTATCTTTTTAGTCTATTAATTGAACTTGGTTGCTTTATTAATGACTGGTAAATCCTAATTGGTACACCATATTAAAACACTATAATAAACACTGTACTTAAATATGCCTAACACCTAATAGACGTAGAGTGTGACACTGACATCCGGCCCACTATGTCCCCATATGTTTGGACACTATCATGTCATATATCGTATCACAGTAACACTACATGCATACAGTTCCACAGATACGCTATGACACGCGTACTTCATTAGACAGAGTCTTGTCCCTATTCCACTGTCACACTTACTGACTCACTGGTACACTAAACACCGTAGTGCACGTAGACATCGGTTACACCTCTCACCATTACTGAGATATTGAGATTCACGATATTGAGATTCATGTACACGGATACACAAATATGTTGCACTGGTACACGACTAGACCAATGCACGGACTACCGCATTTCATATCATGTCATGTTTACATATTACTGTTACACCTGCATGTCATGTTTACATATTATTTTTACATTTGCATGTCATGTTTCCATATCACTGTTAGACCGGCATATTATGTTTACGTATCACTGTTATACATGCATGTTATGTTTCCATCGCCCTGTTACCAGTGCATGTATGCTCTCTATTACTGTCATAGGAATCCCCGTTCATAGTACATGTATTATTGTTCCATGTACCGTATTCATGTTATATGATTGCTTCATGTTACTGATATGGATATACTCGATACTGGACATGAGAGCTGTTGATATGCGATATGTGGAATCCCACATCTATTGTTCATGTTATATTGTTCATGGTATATTGTTCCCGTGATATTGTTCCCGTTTTCGGGTATATTGTTCTCGTTATATTGTTTTACGCTATCGACAGAGCTCAAGTCCAGTTAACATGTTACCCGTATCATGTACAGTGGTTGTCTTGTTACATTGTATACTTGATATAACAGATCATAATGATAACTGGGGTTTGGGGAGACTTGACGGTTGATTAGATCTTATCGGGTGATGTACTGGATCCATATTGTTTTCCCACTGCAGGGGACGGTAGGAGGGCTGCCTACCAATTGCTCCATGAGCTCTTGTTACTTGATTCATGCTCCCCTCTTAGCGGAGGGCCCTGGTCCTGGCAGCCAGGGGCTTGTTTAAGGCCGTGATCCCGGGTATGCACGGGATACATCCACCCGATAAGAACTCTTCGACCATGGGTTTCCAATTAACATAATAAAACAGTATACACAATAGTGACGTCGGGAACACTTGTTATTTGGTTACTCTCTCGTTTGGATAATGGTACCCGTAGGCCATGTCCGGATGGGTTCGACCGGAGTGCGGGCTCCAGTATGAACTACCAGTGGTATGGGACACTGGAAGAGAGTAATTAAAATACCAAGTAGTACTGATTGCTACTATTGTATAAATAACATGACTTGCCTGATACATGCTTACTACTTGTTATTGTTCTTTGCCTGATACATGTTTAGTTGTACTTGTTATTACACCTGATCATTTATCCGATATCATGTTACATGTCTATTTGTTACTTTACCCGATACATGTTACCCTTTCTGTAGTAGCATACTATTCATGCATATGTGCATATATTCTATTGTCTGTATACCTTGCATACATCATTCACCACACCGTATACTGGTTAGGTAGCATATGCACATCTGCATGTTCACTGTTATCACATCACCACTAGCATGTACACTCGTCACCATTAGATAGCATTATATATTGTATAAACTGGATAAGACTAGAAATATGACCTGATAATAACCGGCTAGGTAGTGATGGTATTAAAAGTTGACCTGTTTATATTTTTGCACTGCTTTCATGTTTAACTCTTTCTACTGTTTATATATATCCTTAGTATCTGGTATCATTATTACAACAGCATGCATTATCTATTATTATTATGCATTGCCTCCTTCAGTTTTACCACTCACTAGGTCGCTTTCTGACGACCCTGGATTTGCATGCCCAGATTGGAGATTCGAGTTACCATAGCTTCAGAGAGTGCCTTGGAGTCACATGGGAGATTCCGCATCAGGACTATTCATAGGTATTTTAGTGCTTTATTTCTGTTATCTTATTTATCCTTGTTTTCATATCTGTTATGATCGCTGACCTCTTTCTGCAGGTATTCTTGTACTGCTTTCATGCTGGACCTCATATCTATATGGAGGTATTGTACTGTATTGAGGCTTAACGTACGCGTGAGCGTGTTTACACCTCGCGTATGTACGTCGCCATAACGTCCCCGTATCTTTGGGATCGGGGCGTTACAAAAGGGGAAAAAGGGAAGAAGGAAAAGAAAAGAAAAGGAAAGATAAGAAAAGAAAATGAGAGGGATTGATATGGATTGGTGGATGGGAGAGGGATTAAATGAGAGAGGGGGTGTGGTGATGTGATGTCACCCACGTGGAGGAGTGGGCTGCTGGGGTCGGTGGAGAAAAGAAGAGAAAAGAAAGGAAAAGAAAGAAAGAAAAGCAAAGATTGGGAAAATAATAATATTATAATATGGTCGCGAAATATCGACTGTTCCAGAAAAATCTCCAAAAATACCCAGAGGTAGAAAACGTCATCCTGAGGAATAATATGAAATCGGTTTTCAGAAATAAAATCCCATTTTCAAATTAAAAATCCGGAAGTCAACCGCCGATACCGGTCTACACCGGGTCGGCCGGATTTTGATAAATTTCGAAAAATCCCACAAAATGTAGTAAGGAAGAAAATATGATTCTAAGATACAATGCGAAAGCGGAATTCAGAAATTCAATTCCAATTGTAAACTAAAAATCCTGGAATCAACCAGCGACACTGGCCGACACCCAATCCGGTGGAATTTTCATAAATCCATAAAATCCTCAGAAAAAGTATTTACATAGAAAATGTGATTTTAAGAAATAATATAAACAGACACTTCTAGTAATTCCTATCGGTTTGTAAATTAAAAATCCGGGAATCGGTCAGCGGCACTGGTTGACACCGGTTTTGAAGATTCTCAATTTAATTCAGAAAAATTCCAGAAAATCAAAGAAAATCTAAAATATTGGAAAATGATGTTTAAAACTGAAATTAGTCAAATCTAAATACCAGAAAGACCAAATCGAGTAATACCCTCGGATCGGGTCCTCGGTTCAGACTAGGGCTGACTCCGAGTCCGTGAATCCGGATCCAAGACAAAACGATCATATAAAGAATTCATAATATAAAACAAATACAGGAAGTAAATCGAAAAATACGATCGAAAAATCTGAAGACGCAACTAAGTACGTATTCTGAGAGCGGGGTGTTACACATTATCAGGAAAATAGTATGATATACAAGATTGGTATGAATACCAGAAAATCATGCAGTTTCAGGAAAAACCATAAAAGTAAGATTTTAAACTCTTCACAATCATTAATAAAAGAATCGATAAACTGGAAGGCAAGTAATTCCGCAAGCAAGCAACATCCAAGCGGAGCTAAGCAGAGATGGAGCGAAGCTAATGTACAACACTAAATACTATCACGCTCGGCGAGGTTACCGTTCGCAGCGTAGCTAGACACACATGTCGCAGCAAACGTATGGCACCATACTACCGCTCACGGGGAAGCCATGCTCACGGGGTAACTACGCTAGAATAGAGTAAGCGGTAAAGTGTTGACGCTAGGTCCGCCTACCAGGCGTAGCACAGAGAAAGTCCAGAGGACAGTAGACCTTAAAGGTTGTACCCAGAGGTTATGCCCGAAGGCAAAGGTACCTGCAGAAAGTGTTAGTTCCAGATACAAATACATAAGACAATCAAGTCGACCCGACAAAGCGGGAAACTCCAAAAGGAAAGCGAAAACACTCGCCTAAGTCTTCAAAAAATACTGTGAAATCCCTGATCTTTAGAATCCAGGTAATAAACACGTAATGCGCTAAAGAGCAAGTGATAGAGAGAGGAGAAAATCAAGAGAGAGAAAGAGAATGAGAGAGAGGAGAGAGAATGAGAGAGCTAGAGAGAGAAGTTCATAGAGAGAGTACAGAGGGAGAGAGAGAATACAGGGAGAGAGAGTGTACAGGAAGATGTAGTGTTAAGTGTGAGACGCGTGGGTCGCGTTGTGTAGATTCCCGCAAACGCGGTGTTCGAGACCCGCGTTTAAGTCATATCATAAGGAGAACGCAGACGCAAGCATGAGCTCTACGTCGCGTTGATATAAGAACGCGATGATCGCGTTAAAGAATTGCTGGGATGCAGGTGAGCTCCGCGTCTAGCAATTAAATAACAAGAGAGAGTTTAGAGAGTGAACAGAGAGAAGGAATCATCCTTGCCAAAGGAGTTGAAGAGAGGCCATGAAAATAAAGGGCAACAGTAAGCACCAATGCATCTAGCATTACCCAATCCATTGATAGTCCCAGAGAGAGAGACGCAAGGAAGAAGGGAAACAAGAGACGCAGGGGAGGAAATAAAGGAAAGAAAGAAAGAAGAAAGAAAGAAAGAAGAAGGAAAGAAAAAGGAAAGGAAAGAAGGAAGGGAGAAGAGGAGAACGGCCGGCCATCTCAGGCCGGCCGGCGGCGGCGCGGGCGACCTGGCCAGTGGCCAAGGCCGGCAGCCCATAGAGCAGCCCAACCTGAGCAAGAAAGGGTGCAATTCTAGTTAAAAATAGAGATTTGGAGTTTTGAAAACGAGATTTCGGAGAACGAAGCTATAGCTCATTCGAAAGAGCACTCCGAGGGGAGGAAGATGACGTGGTTGTTGGTAGCCAAGGTGTTGTAGGTGGTGGTGGAAATGGTGGTGAAGCTTGATAGTAATGGGTTGTTTTCTTAATGAAGAAGGAGGTGATGTTGGTGGTTGAGTTGGTGTTATTGTTGTTGTTGTTATTGGAATGGTGGAGGAGATGAAGGAGAGAAAGGTGGAAGAAGTTGGTGGTGGAGGAGATGGAGAGGGTGGCCTGCTAAGGAGGGAGGCTCGATGGCTGGTTGGGTGCTGCCGTTTACAGTTGGAGAAGAAAGAAAAAAAAATGAAAGGGAGAGAAAGAAAGGTGGGTATTTATATATAAAAAGGAAGTTTGATTATTACGAATTTGCCATTGAAACTAAATGAGAATGAGATTTGCGTCTCATTCAAAAATGAGGGCCGCGTCCTCATTCAACTCAGACTCGCGTCTGGCAATTGCCCAGATGCGAAGATGAAACCTGCGTCCAGAGAAAACGCGAGATCGCGTTTAACAGAAAAGAAAAGTCATGATGACTTGGTTGGAGTTGACTTGAAGGGCGTTAAATGCAGAACGAAAATGAATCTCTGCATTAAAGATCAGATCCATATCTGGATATCCTCACATCCGAGAAAGGAGAAAGAAAATGAGAAGAATATAAATATAATATCTAGATAAATTCCGATATCTGGGGAAAACACCGAAAACTCCAGAAAAGCCTGAAAAATGAAGTAGCTCGGAAAGGTTTTCAAAAATTCTCAAAAATAATAAATATTATTTTAAGATATTTGGTGAAATAAGATTTTCAGAGATTCACTCCCATTTTTAAATAAAATCCCTGAAGTCAACCGTCGATACCGGTCTACACCGGGTCGGCTGGATTTTGATAAATTTTAAAAAATCTTAGAAAATACATTTAGATAAAAAATATGATTTTAAAAATAATATGAAAGTCGTTTCTAGAATTTCAACTCCATTTGTAAATTAAAAATTTGAGAATCGATCAGCGGCACTGGTCGACACCGGTTTTGAAGATTTGCAATTTAATTCAGAAAAATTTCAGAAAATCATAAAAAATCTAAAATATTGGAAAATGATATTTGAAACTGAAATCGGTCAAATCTTACTGCCAAAAGATCAAATCGGGCAATACACTAGGATCGGGTCCCCAGTTCAGACTAAGGCTGACTCCGAGTTCACGAATCCAGATCTAAGGCAAAACGATCATAATAATAATTCATAATACAAAAGAAATACAGGAAGTAAATCAAAAAATATGATCAAAAAATCTGAATACGCAACTAAATACATATTCCAGGAGCGGGGTGTTACAGATATACATGAAACAATCTGAAGGTTATATTCAAAAAGGTAAAGAAAAAAAGGCGTGTCTTCTAAAGAAGTCCCTCTATGGATTTAAGAGTCTCTTAGGCAGTGGTACAAACGGTTTGACTCTTTCATGATCAAGGCCAAATACAGCCGATGTGAGTATGATAGTGGTGTCTATTTCAAGCAAAGTGATGATCCGACATATTTGCTATTATATGTGGATGATATGTTGATTGCTACGAGAAATAAGACACGTGTTCAAAAGCTTAAAGCTCAGCTCAAGACGGAATTTGATATGAAGGATTTGGGAGAAGCCAAGAAGACTTAGGTATGGAGATCACTCGAGACAGAAGCATATGCAGACTTTGGCTATCCCAGGAGAACTATGTTCTCAAAGTATTGGAGAGATTTAACATGACAGAAGTGAGATCATTCACTACTCCTTTGGCATGTCACTTTAAATTATCCTCCAAGTAGTGTCCACAACCGGTAGAGGAGGAGGAGATGTCTCGAGTACCATATGCTAGTGCGGTGGAATCACTCATGTATGCTATGGTCTGCACTAGGCCTGACTTAGCCTATGCAGTTATTACAGTAAGTCGGTTCATGTCAAATTCAGAAAAGCAACATTGGGAAGCACTGAAGTGGGTGCTATGATATCTGCGAGGGATTGCGAGACTAGGCTTGGTGTTTCAAAGATTAAAAACGGGGAAGCCTAGGTTACTACAAGGGTATGTTGATGCAGATTATGCAGGAGATCTTGATCAGTGAATATTTACAACGGGCTATGCATTCACAGTAGCTGAGTGCGTCATTAGTTGGAAGGCAGAGTTGCAAGATACAATTGCTCTTTCAACGACAGAAGCGGAGTACATGGCTGCAGTTAAGGCATCAAAGGTAGCTTTGTGGTTGAGATGATTGGTTGAGCTATTCAGTATCATACAAGATTCAATTGGGTTCATTGGGACAGCCAGAGTATCATTCATCTCGTTAAAGATCACATGTATCACAAGTGGACGAAGCACATTGATGTGAGATTTCACAAGATACGTCAGTGAGTCGTGAATGATAAGGTTATCGATTTGGTAAAGATCAATATGAAGAAGAATCCAACGGATATGATGACGAAGATCATCCCGTGGAGAAGTTAGAGTATCTCTGAACTTCATTAAGATTCTCCAAAGATAAAGTACGAATGGGATCTTGGGAGGGAGCCATGTGAAGTCACAAAACGGGGGAGAAAAGAAGTGAATGAAGCAGAGATCAATTTTATGAAGGGACTCGATGAACATAAGTCAAGGTGGAAATTGTTAGTATTTTGAGTGCCTCATATTCATTTGAGAAGAATTCAGATTTTTGACAGTTTTCTAATACGGATTTGTCTCTTATTTTGGTTTGGATACAAGTTTCCTATTTCTCTAAGGCGGTGCTGATTTGAGTTCATGTTGAATTAGAATCATCCTAGGTGCCTATATAAACCCCTCAAGAGTGGTCTTTTGAAGGTGTGTCAAGAATTCAAGAGAAATTCTAGAATTCCACCATTGAGGGTTGTGAGAGAGATCTCATTGTAACTCTTCTATTTTCTTCAATAAATATTTCTCCCATCCTCTCCCGTGGACATAGGCACATTGCCGAGCCATGTTAAATCTCGTATTCCTTAGTTGTATAGTGATTGCTTGTTTGTAGTAGATCTTTTACGCTTTTGTATCCGCTGCCGAGTCTTCGACTTGGTATTTCTCGGTTGTTTGATCAATGATAGATCATTAACACCAAGTTCATGCTTATATGAGCAAGCAAATTACAATAAGTATACAGGTTTCATCAATAAACTGACAACTAGTTTGGTGAAAAATGAGAGTGTCCGTGTACCATATTCAAACAAATTATCTAATCAAAAGTTGAATAATATCTTTTTACAATAAACGAGAAAATTTTTACAAATTTGATCAGTCTAGTGTGATCTTGTGTTCTCACACATCAATTATCAAGTACATAAATTTCTAGATTTTGTATACATATTAGCATTTACATTTGCCTCCAAAAGACAGCAAGCCCAGCTCCATCCTTGTCCATTAACTAATTGGAGAATTTCGTGCTTCCATTTTTGCCCATCCAAACTCAATTAATTGGAATCTGCAAATATCATTATCAACCCCACCCACCAAAAATTACCGAAATTTAGCATTATATTGGTCCATGCAATCCATGTCAAGGACAAGAGCAAACAAATAGAAAATCAATTTTGACACCCTATCCTCCACAAGACTTGGTGAGCGTGGGACATATAAGAGTGTGACAAAGACAATGCAATATATAATTTGCCCCTTGAGCGCTCGAAAACTTGATCTCCATTTGATAGTTGACAAGAAGACAACCAATGTGGACCCCAAATTTCCTAACACGAGTTGCCTTAATTAAATCAGTGGGGCCTAGCTAGTGACACATTTCAATCATGATCATGGCAAGCAAAAATAAAGAATAAAATAAAATGCAAGCTTGGGGAAAAAGAAGACCAATTCCTAAATTAGGAACCAAATGTAGGAACTTGAAAGAGTCAAACCAAACTAAGACGATGCTACATCACAATTTTGTCGGACAAAAAAGGCATTTTTAGTGGGGAGGGACGGCTCTCAATGCTTGCTAATTTGTGGGGAGAGAGTTTTTTAAATTTATTTTGATGAGATTGTTGATTCTCTCTCGAGTTTTCTCTATTTGCTAGTTAGCTATGAGCCGTACAAGAAGAGAAAACGACAGAAGAATTTGATTTTAAGTAGGGGTGAGTATCGGTCAGTTTGGTTCGATTTTGTTAATTTTTATAAAATTGAACCGAACCGATTAGACTTAGTAATCGAATCGAACCGAATCGACTCAATTTGTTCGGTTTTTCAATTTTTTGGTTAGGCTAATATATTGTTATCATTTCTTACATTTTTTAATCATCATTATATTATCATCCTTTATATTCTAATAAATTAGAAATAAAGTCGAATTTTAAATTTCATATTCTAAAACTTTTACATTGTATTTGAGTTCTTAATATCAAAACTCATATAATTATTACTAACTTTTAATGATAAGAATGAAATAAAACTATGTTAATATAAATATTATTCTCAATTGTGATGGTGTATTTAACATAACTTTCACATATTCAACATAAAAAAAATGGTGTTACTAAAAGTAACGAGATAAGCTTCCATCAATTTTCATTATGAATTATATGATTCACTAAATTGAATTTGAGTAGGGTGATATATAGAGTGAGAGGTTCGGTTCGGTCGGGTTCAGTTTTTAGTACACAAAACCGAAACCCAGCCGAATTAGTACGGTTCGGTTCGGTTCGAGTTTCTGCTATTTTGGTTATAACCGAACTCTGCTCACCGTTAATTTTAGGTTCTATTTCAAATGTTTTATCAAAATGTTGAGATGAGTCAAAAAACATAAGAATTTTTTTGTGGCAAATGTTATAGCCATTTTAACCGCCAGATTGGTCAATTTCTAGGAAAGTAATTAGAGCATCTATTTGAACTGTAGATTGATTTATGAGCACCTTACTTGCTCCTACTTATGTTACTTACATTTGGTAAAGATATTGGACTTGTACTTGCTAAGAAATAGTATTAGAATTTGAATTATAATGCTAAGATAGGTATGAATTTCTTTATTATGTAATTGCATATTGTGTATTCTTGAACGTTGCCCCGCATCAACAGATCGAGATACTTGTGTCATTCCGGAAGGATTCGACGGCGAATTCTCCCCACTCAAAAAACAACCCATGATATCTGAATACAAGATCTACTCCGTTGAAGTTGATCTACATTATTTCATGTGAGTAAAAATTAAAAATTATATATTTTGAATACTTTTTGCACATCCATCAAGTAGTCGTAAAATGGACGGTCGAAATAATGAGTTGGTTAGTTTAACAGTGTAGAATTTTTGAAATCTAACAAGAATTGATATGTGAGAGTTTTTAAGTATTTAGATCATTATGAAATGATCGGATCGAGAATTTGTATATCTAAAGATGTAAATCTAAACAATATGCTATTTCCGACAATCAATTTTGCGCCGCTTGATGGATGGGGGGGAATTTTAAAATACATGATTTTTTATATTTAGTTACTTTAAATAATATAGATCAACTTCAACAAAATGGATATTGCATCCGATCTCGTAATATTGTATTTGAATGAAAGAATTCGGTCACTAATCCTTTAAAATAATACAAGTCTATCTCTCACTAAAACACACAATTTAGTTCCTCAACTAGTTTAATAGGTGTCAAGCCATCATAGAAAAAAAAAATACAATAATTTTTCCCTCTCATTTTTTTCAGGGTTTTTTTTTTTTTTTTTTTTTTTTTGGGGGTTGTGGGGATGGGTGGGGGTGGGGGGGCGCGGGCGTATGTTTGCCGCAGACACATCACACGTGCATACAAATTAATGTTTTGCATATAGCATCCATTTTGTTTCTTTTAATCTAAAATTCATAGTTTTCAAGTATGTAGTTCAAAGGAATCACAATACACATAATAGTCTAATTTTTTTAATTATAACCTTGTTATTAAATCCAGTAGTAGTCCTAAAACAAATGCAAGCTCAATCAGATCTTTGTCAGGCCCCATGGCCTCTCTATTCAATTGCCTAATCACATGTTTTTGCTTTGTTCTCAATTAACTTTCTCAGGATTTTCTTCTTAACTTTCCCAACTCTAATTATGAAAAATAATTTCTTCCTCTTTTGACTTTCTATTTTTTGTCCCTGTCGCTTTCCTTCCCTGATCTAAAAGACTGAAAGATTCATGGACTTTACATAGAAATTTCTTTCTCTGAAAATTACGTGTTCATAAAATATAACACTGTCTCTAATCCTAGCTCAGATCGTAAAGAATAAACTAGACAGTAGAAAGTTCTGGATTCAAATCCGACCAAGGGTCTTTTATATATATAAAAAATAACATATAAAATTTTGTAGGACAGTACCTAATTATAATTTTTAAATAAAATCGTGAGGCAAAAGCCCCAAGAGTAGGTTACCTAATTATTTTTTTAGCTAGCAGATGACACCACAAAGAGGCCCTAGGCTATCTTAATTAATTAATTAAAGAGGCAAGGGGACAAGACTGCATCTAATTATTAGCTTAGTTGAGGATAATTACTTTAACTTGGCTGTAATTATCCGACGTTGGATCTCATTGAAGCCCAAATCATAACTTGTAATGGAGCTCGGATATTTAACTTAGTATTATATAATCATATAATAATCTGTAGCTAACCAAAATAGACTTGACCAAGTCAGTCCTCATCGAGCCAAAGCTTGGCTGCCACAAAAATGAACGACTGATGAGGATTTCTTGAGATGCTGGGAAAATGAAGAGGACGAGACGGTAGAGATCGGAACCAACAACTGGAACAAAAGATAACTAGATATTTTGAGGTGCGGTTTCATCTAACATTGATTTAATTCAAGAAATATTTTATCTAATTTTGTATCTATTTGCGTGTGTACTCGAATGAAAATCGAATCAGATGAAGCTCGCACAAACTAACTAATAGTGTCATGAAATCTGTTAATTTTTTTTATGGAACTTTCAATGGATTTTATAACAAACTGCTATCTTCTCAAATGTGATGTAAAGAAAATATATGATAGCCCCTTATCAATTACCAAAATAAATTCTGCCTAAAATTATCATAGCGTTAAGACCTTGTCATCCTTTTCCTCACGAAAGGACGCGAGCAACTTATCACCTTGACAAGGAATCATCCGTGGCGCTTCATCCTCCAAATGGCTCACGAGTGGGGGCATGATTGGCCGACAACGACCGTTCAATCGATCGATCCACGTCGAACACAATCATGATCATGGCTGTTAATCTTAACACAGAGTTTTGTAAGTAACGATATAAATGGAGGTGAGCATCTCAGATTAGGATTATGTTAACATCTTGATTTGCTGGAGCGCACACACGCGAGGAGATAGTGGTAGGCCTCATCAGGAAAAGGGTTAAAAGGATCTGGGGACCTCTGCAGGCTCCAACACAATTTCTTTGTACTCTACCCTGCGAAAATTTCTGTTGAGCTTTCTCGATTTGCCACCTAAAATGTATTAGCGTCAGATGGTTGTATATTAATTCTTTAATGTATCACGGTGTTTAAAAAATTACTGGTTGGTTAGGTCGTGAGATTGATGCCTGAACCTTTCTGATATCTTATTGTATTTTTATTTTTATTTTTAATTAATGTTTGAATAGTATATGTTAATTTTATATGTTAGTAGGGTTCGTGTGTTACATTTGTTTGTTTGTTTGTTTTTTTTTTTTTTTCAAGATCTCCGATCAAGAGGAGAAAAGACAATGGCTCCACTAATGGACTTGAAGTCAAGAAAGAGGAAATGGTTTTGGCCCATTTGCCAGGTGTCCATCAAATACTACGGACGGCCCATTTCGCATTTACGACTGTGATTCACTTTGGAAGGGGTGCCAGGCACAAGTAGGCTAAATTCAAAAGAATACCATGAACTTTCAGCATTTTTGAAAAATCTGCCACGAACTTTGAAAAATGTAAGAAAGTAAAAAAACTGTTTGACCCAGTAATGGGCTTGAAGCCCTGAAAGAGGAAACTGTTTGGCCCATTTGTTGCCACGTGTCCATTAAATGCCAATCAGCAAACGGTCCACTAACAACTCCCAGTCGCAAGGAGTGCAAGAAGTAGGGATAATAATGGGCTGGCGTTGGACAAGGCCTTGGGTCGGCCCCGGCCCCAAAAATTCCAATGTCAGACTTTAGGCCCACCCCGACCCTCGAGCTTTATCCATTTGGCTCTAACCCCACCCCCGGGTCTTCGAGCCGTTCCTCGAGCTTTTCGGGCTGGGCCTAAAGGAATTTTCTCCTTTTTCTATTTCTTTTTATCCCTTCCTTTTCATGCATGAGAGTGAGAGAGAGAGAGACCTTGGAACTAATAATTATGGGCTTCCTTCTAACAAAAAATATTTGCATATATTTATGGGCTTACTCTGATCTAAAAATAAATTACGCTTAAGCATCGACCTTAACCTTGACCCAATTATTGACAGGGCCACATTAGGGTTGGGCTTTTTCCAGGCCAGGCCGGGGTCTGGCCCTGACCCATTATTTTCCTTAGCAAGATGTGCACTTGAATGTTACCTATATTTGAAAGAAATTGTTACCACTCATATTATAAAGTATGATCATGGTTAATTAGTATATATGATTATGATTAATTAGTAAATGTTGAGCACAAATTCCATACAGTTTTAGTTACCCATATTTATTAATTTTGTACTTAAAATAATGTTACTTAAGTATTTTTAGTTAATTTTACATAATACAAACATAAACGCAATATTCCAAAAGAGCGTGATTTAATGCAACAAATAAGTTAAGCTATGAAGAATCATGGTCAAGCTATATATCTCAAATGGTAAAAAGCAGGAAGCAGGTTGTAAAAGATCTAAATTTAAGTTCCAGCTACAATTTGTACTAAATTTGATAGTTCGACTCACTACAACACAATGTATTCTGCAGACTCGATTAAAGCCTAAACCAATTGACCAGTATAGGCGCAGTGAAGAGAAGAGTGGACGCCTATGGACGAATGGTCGCTTGTAGTAACCCTTTTCTGCATTCCCTACGCGGCTGTTTGATCAGGGGTGAAAGTGAGAAAGTGAGAAAGTGAGGAAGCAATAATAGTCCTCTTTCAAACTTGGGAATTAGTTAGTAAATTTTCTGGTGTTTGATTGTTATTGAAAAGTATGGTTTGAAAAATGTTATGTCATTTTCAATGTTTGAATGGTAATGTGAAAGTGAAAATGAAAAAATTGACCACAAAATTGATCGCAAAATAATATTAAAATAAAAATTAATTAAGAAAAATAAAATTAGATTGTAATTAGAATGCAAGTGAGATTTACATGATCATAAAATTAACTGTTTTGAGCTACAACTTATTACAAATGAGATTTATATGATCACAAAATTAACTGTAGCACCCTGAAAGTGAGGAAATGATTGTGTAAAAAAGAAAAGAGAAAAGGAAAAGAGGTTTTTTTATTTTCCTTTTCCGGTGTTTGGATCAATAGAAAAATAAACAATTATACTTCCTCATTTCCTTACTTCCACCCACTTCCTTGCAACCAAACATGCCCTACATCGAACAGACTGACAGCTGCAAGCAGTGAGGAGAAGAAGAAGAAGGAAACGTTGAGCCATTGCTTGCTCTGTGACTTCCCAGTTTGAACTGGACGAACTTTGTGTAGTGGATAACAAGTAGGAAATGGGGAGTGATATTTATAGAGAGAGCAAAAACATGCATTCATGTAAATATTGTTACGTTTGTGTGTAGGTCATGGTTTAGACTTAGAAGTATCTTTTTGGAAATGAAATCTTATTATTGATCTTGTCATTATTTTCATGTACGAATTTGCAGAAATTATGTTGCAAGAAAGCTGTGAAGGTGGAAATTTGTGATGACTTCCGAAGAGCATGGCATCAAATTATCCAAAGTTATTGGGCTGTCGGGTAAACGGGTACCATGGGCCGGGTAAATTCAAATGTCCCGGGAAAAAAAGTTTGAATACAAGGTAAATAGAAAATAATTAAAAAAATTAAAAGAAAAAAGAAAAATTGCATCTCATAGATTTACAATCCAACACAAAGATTTCCTACTCTTTCTTATATTTTTCATTATCATTATAATGCTTGATATTTGTTGATATTTGTATATACGCTTGCTTATTTACTATATTTTCAACAGGCACATTAATCAATTTTGTAAGGAGAGACGACTAGAATAGAAAAAAATTATTTAAGAACAATTGTATGTATAATATGTTAATTTAAGTGGTATTTTTTCTAATTCAACAACTCTTAAATTGAATAATAAAGTAAATAAGCTATAGATATAATTGTGTGCTATTATTATATGCAATGTTCTCCCAAAAAAGTTGAAGTACGAAATTTTTTATGTTTACATGCGATCAGCGGAGATGGTAAAATATTTTCATGTTTCTTGTTTGCTCGTTAATGGAACTTGATTATGTGAGATGGGTTTGAGAGAAATTGATGTTCTTGTTTTTAAAACTTGGGAAAATGTCAAGTATATGAAGGGTTCACAAACTGGAGTGCAAAAATATTAATTTGGGAGCAAATTGTTTCTTTATCTTGAATGCTAAATGTGTGTGCTAAATGACACTATGAAATGAAAGCTCTCCATTTCTACTGCTTGGGGGAGCTCTCAATTATTGACATTTTTTTCCTTTTCATTTCATTGGCGCAATTAAGCGATTCAAATTAATAGGACTTGTCACACTTAATAGGAACGAGGAGACAGTGGAAGTTGCAAATTCATGCAAATTTTGTTGGAGGAGAGAGTACAGTAGAGGAGGTGAATTCATGCCAGGTGCTGTTGAAGATTGCCAAGGAATCTACGACGGAAGACAAAGGAACAGCGGGCAGGAAAAGCAGCAGCAGCAGAAAATGACAGAGGTCGGTCGACCGGTCCGGTCGACCGACGTGCACAACATGCACAGGAGTTGGAGCGGTCGACCGGCCCGGTCGACCGAAGGGCTCTGACTGACAAGACCCAACTCTCGGGTTTTTTCGGTCGACCGGCCCGGTCGACCGAAAGCCTGTGACTGACAAACCCCAACTCTCGGGTTTTTTCGGTCGACCGGCCCGGTCGACCGTATTGGAGAATTGGGAGGTCGGTCGACCGTCCCGGTCGACCGACATGCGGGTTCTGGGTTTTTTCTGCTGATCCGTTGTATGAGGTATTTAAGCCTAAAGGATTTCTAGGGTTTTGTATCTCTGCGAAATTGTATTTTGCTGAAGTTCTCTTGTATTCAAAGAGACTTAGAGCAACTTGTATTCATCTTCCTTAATAGTAAAACCTCTCCATTGATTGCCCCGAGGACGTAGGCACGTTGGCCGAACCTCGTTAAACTTGGTGTTTGTGATTTGTGAGTTTTCTCTTGTGATTGCATTGTGCTGGAGATCTAGGGATTCTCTGTTGGTTTGTTGTTGTGATTGTTTGTGCGCACAACAAGTGGTATCAGAGCTTCAGGCTACGCTTGGGATTCTGAGAATTCGAAGGGCTCCAGATCTGATCAGGTGGAGATCGTGTGTCGATCTCAGGTCAGAGGTATTGGTGTTCGAGGAGATCGTGTGTCGATCTCAGAAGGACACAAGGAGGGCTTGTTGAATCAGTGATTGGAGTAGATCCGGTGAGAAACTCGATCTAGGGTTTCAAGAGGTAGGTAAAAATTTTTTTTTATCTGAGTAGAGATCTATTTTCAATTGGATTATTCTTCCGCATAAATAGAGAATCAAAAGAAGACCTCAATGGCAGAAGAAACTACTTCCGTTAAAACAATGAATCACTCAAGGATCGAAGTTGTCAAGTTCAATTGAACTAATAATTTCGGGATGTGGAGGTGTGAGGTCATGGATGCATTGAATGCACAGAACCTCGAGGACACGCTCCTATTAGAGAGGAAGAAGACCACTACTACTGAGGAAGAGTGGGCGAAGATGAATAGGTCGGCATGTGGCTTGATACGTTCATGCTTGTCACAAGACATCAAATATCTTGTACAACATGAGACGTCAGCGAAGAAACTGTGGAATACTCTTGAGAAGAAGTACCTGACAAAGAGTGTGGAGTCTAGGTTGCAACTTAAGAGTAAGCTGTATCAGTTCAGGATGCAGAGGGGAAGCACAGTAAACGAGCACATCAACCGATATACGAAGCTTCTTACAGATTTGCTAAATGTGGATGTCACTGTAAGTGAGGAAGACAAGTCAGTTATTCTCCTGAACTCACTCCCACCGGAGGAGTATGAGACATTCACTATGACATTCATAAATGGAAGGCAAACCTTAGTTTATGATGAAGTGTCATCAGCACTGATGAGTTATGAGACAAGGAAGAATGAGAGACATTCAGGTCGGTCTAGTTCATCAGCGGAAGCTTTGGAAGTAAGAGGCAGGAATTCATCGAGGAAAGGCAAGGAGGTGAGAGGAAGATCGAAGTCTAGGTCGGGCTTCAGGGATCTTAAGAAAAATCAGTGCATGTTCTGCAAAGAGATTGGGCACTGGAAGGTTGACTGTCTAAAGTACAAGGGGAAAAAGAAGGAATCAAAGTCTGAAGCAAATCTGGCAAGGGTGACAAAGGCTACAAGCGGTAAATCACAGGCAGATGGAGCAGATTCAGATTCTTCAGAGTTCTCTTTTTCAGTGACTACTCCTGTTGTAGGTTACTCGGTGGATAAAGAGTGGATCCTGGACACAGGTGCTACATATCATGTATGCCCTAATCGAGATTGGTTTACCAGTCTTGAGAAGTTGGAGGGGTGTTCGGTCGTCATGGGCGACGATCATCCGTGCATCATGGAGGGTGTAGGCACTATTCCGATCAGGATGTTTGACGGGATGGTGAGGGAGCTGAAAGAAGTGAGATATGTACCTCAGCTGAAGAGGAACTTGATCTCTGTGGGTGCTTTGGAATCATTAGGGCTCAGTGTTTCTATTAAGAAGGTGTTCTTAAAATGACAAAGGGCTCAATGGTGGTGTTGAAGGCCGACCGCCGGAACAATTTGTATTACTTGAAGGGTAGTACAGTGACAGGGCAGGTGGCAGCTTCTACCAGTCAGAAGGAAGATCTAACCCGGCTATGGCAAATGAGGCTGGGACATGCAGGGGAGAAATCGATGCAAGCACTTGTGAGGAAAGGGCTGCTAAAGGGTGCAGAGACCTGCAAATTGGATCTGTGTGAACATTGCATCATCGGCAAGAAGACGAAGGTGAAGTTTGGTACAGCTTCACACTGCACCGAAGGCATTCTTGATTATATTCACACGGATGTATGGGGACCCACCAAGACTGCATCAATTGGGGGAAACCACTATTTTGTGTCGTTCATTGATGATTATTCTAGGCGGTGCTGGGTGTACACCATGCGACACAAGAATGAAGTCCTAGAATTGTTTGTGAAGTGGAAGGTTAATCAGGAAAGGAGTACGGGAAGAAAAGTCAAGGTCCTTCGTTCTGACAACGGAGGAGAGTACAAGTCAGACCCTTTCCAGAAGCTATGTCTTGATGAGGGCATAGAGAGGCACTTCACAGTGAGGGAAACTCCGCAACAGAATGGGGTGGCTGAAAGAATGAACCGGACTTTACTAGAGAAGGTTCGGTGCATATTGTCCAATGCAGGATTACCAAAGAAGTTCTGGGCTGAAGCTTTGGTGTATGCATGTCATCTCGTCAATAGGTTGCCGTCATCTGCAATAGGAGGGAAGACCCCTCTTGAAGCTTGGTCGGGTAAAGCTGCTGAAGATTATGATGTGCTCCGGATATTTGGATGTCCAGCCTACTATCATGTCAGAGAAGACAAATTGGATCCGAGAGCGAAGAAAGGAGTGTTTGTTGGCTTCAAGAAAGGAACCAAGGGGTTCAAGATCTGGGACCAACAGGACCACAAATTCATAATCAGCAGGGATGTCACATTTGATGAGGCCTCTATGATGAAGCCTACGGTTTCTCAGCAGGTGGAGACCAACAAGACCAAGGAGCTATTGCAGCAGGTGGAGAGTGATGCAAATCCACCATCTCTAGAGGACACAGTGTCAGTAAAGATCATCCCTGAGGTGACACAGGGAGGTGATCAAGTTGCAGAAGAAGATGCTGAAGTTGTTGAAGAGGATCAGGAGCAGGTCATGGGTACTGTTCCAGATACTACTGCAGTTGGAAGACCACGGAGGAATACTAGGAGACCTGGCTGGCTCACTACTGATATGGTTGTTTCATATGCACTTCCAGTTGTTGAAGAGGCCATTCCATCTACTTTCAGGGAAGCTGAAATCAGTTCAGAAGCTGAGTTATGGAAAGGGGCCATGGATGAAGAGATGAAATCTCTTTACAAGAACAACACATGGGAACTTACCAAGTTGCCAAAGGGGAAGAAAGCCATAGGGTGTAAGTGGGTATTTGCTAAGAAGCAGGGATCACTCCAAGAAGATAAAGTGCGATACAAGGCAAGGCTGGTGGCTAAAGGCTACGCACAGAGAGAAGGGATCGACTACAACGAGGTGTTCTCCCCAGTTGTTAAACACTCGTCTATTCGGATCCTATTAGCCTTGGTGGCGCAGAACGAGTTGGACCTTGACCAACTTGATGTGAAGACCGCCTTTCTCCACGGCGATCTTGAGGAGGAGATCTACATGACTCAGCCCACAGGTTATAAAGCTGCAGGGAAAGAGGAGTTGGTATGTAAGCTGAAGAAATCGCTGTACGGTTTGAAACAGTCTCCTAGACAGTGGTACAAGCGATTTGACAGCTTCATCAGGAAGAAGAAGTACACAAGAAGCCATTTCGATCCATGTGTGTACTACAACAAGTTACCATCGGGTGAGTATATCTATCTACTACTTTACGTAGATGATATGCTAATTGCTTCTAGGTCAAGATCTGCAATTGATTCTCTAAAGAAGACTTTATCGTCCGAGTTCGAGATGAAGGACCTGGGGGAAGCAAGGAAAGTATTGGGTATGGAGATCAAAAGGGACAGGGAAGCTGGCAGAATAAGCTTGACTCAGAAAGGCTATCTGGAGAAGGTACTGCAGAGGTTTAATATCGGGAAAGATACTAAGACTGTTAGTACAAGAATGGCTCCGCATTTCAAGTTGTCAGCGAAGATGTCTCCAAGGAGTGTTCAGGAGCGTGAGCATATGACTCATGTTCCGTATGCCAATGCTGTGGGTAGCTTGATGTATGCAATGGTGTGTACAAGGCCGGATCTTTCACAGGCAGTCTCTATGGTAAGCAGATACATGCATGATCCTGGACTGGGTCATTGGGAAGCTGTGAAATGGATTCTGAGGTACATCAAGGGAACTGTTGATGTAGGCCTGGTATTTGAGAAGGACAACACCGGAAAGCAGGAATGCATAGGTTATGTGGATTCGGACTATGCAGGTGACCTTGACAAACGCCGGTCGACTACGGGGCATGTATTCACATTCTCACAGGCACCGGTGAGTTGGCGCTCCACACTTCAGTCCACAGTTGCGTTGTCGACTACAGAGGCGGAGTATATGGCCTTGACCGAGGCCATGAAGGAGGCGATTTGGCTTCATGGTTTGCTAGATGACTTGGGAGTGGAACAGGAGATCTTGAAGATACACTGTGACAGTATGAGTGCCATTTATTTGGCGAAGAACCAAGTCTACCATGCAAGGACGAAGCACATTGATGTCAGGTATCACTTTGTTCGGGAGATTCTGGAGGAAGATGACATCAACTTATTGAAGATTCATACTTCGGAGAATCCGGCCGATATGCTTACAAAGGTGGTGTCGGGAGTAAAGTTTGCATACTGCAAAGACTTGCTCCATGTCCTTCAGGTGAAATGAGCTTGCTGAAGCTCATTTGGGTGAACTACGGACGGCTTGATCCCTTGGGCAAGGGGTACGTAGGCAACCGGGTTGGTGCAGCCGCTATCGAGTCGGAATTCGGCTCAGATTTGGAAATCTTCACCGAGGTGGAGAATTGTTGGAGGAGAGAGTACAGTAGAGGAGGTGAATTCATGCCAGGTGCTGTTGAAGATTGCCAAGGAATCTACGACGGAAGGCAAAGGAACAGCGGGCAGGAAAAAGCAGCAGCAGCAGAAAATGACAGAGGTCGGTCGACCGGTCCGGTCGACCGACGTGCACAACATGCACAGGAGTTGGAGCGGTCGACCGGCCCGGTCGACCGAAGGGCTCTGACTGACAAGACCCAACTCTCGGGTTTTTTCGGTCGACCGGCCCGGTCGACCGAAAGCCTGTGACTGACAAACCCCAACTCTCGGGTTTTTTCGGTCGACCGGCCCGGTCGACCGGTATTGGAGAATTGGGAGGTCGGTCGACCGTCCCGGTCGACCGACATGCGGGTTCTGGGTTTTTTCTGCTGATCTGTTGTATGAGGTATTTAAGCCTAAAGGATTTCTAGGGTTTTGTATCTCTGCGAAATTGTATTTTGCTGAAGTTCTCTTGTATTCAAAGAGACTTAGAGCAACTTGTATTCATCTTCCTTAATAGTAAAACCTCTCCATTGATTGCCCCGAGGACGTAGGCACGTTGGCCGAACCTCGTTAAACTTGGTGTTTGTGATTTGTGAGTTTTCTCTTGTGATTGCATTGTGCTGGAGATCTAGGGATTCTCTGTTGGTTTGTTGTTGTGATTGTTTGCGCGCACAACAAATTTCTTCTTTATAATTTTCTGAAAGTTTCGGATTGTGTAAACTTTGCTACTTGCTGTATATCTCACATTTGGATTATGCAGATTTTGGAGTTCTGTTATGCGACACACACACAGTAGTGGCTTCCGGCAGAGATGAAGCTATTCTCTCTTTTAATGTGAGCAAGACACCACCTTGGATGATCTTGGCAAAGGGAGATAGATTATGCTGGTTTTTATTTTCAAGATTGTGTGATGTCACAAAGGTAAGTTATATTTTTTATTCATCTTTTGTTGCATGTTATAATCTTATTTGATTTCTAAGCATTTTGTTATAATTTCTCTTCTTTCACAATTTAGAAATTTGACTCACTTGAATGTCGAGAATTCCTTTTAGTTTAGTTTAGAAAAGACACAATTAGAGACAATTTGAATGAGTAGAGACAAGTTGGATATTTTTGCACTTTGGAAACAATTGTTTGTGATATCGTGAGCTCTCTCTCTTTTGGTGAGTGAGGTGTTATTAGTTTCAATTGGTACAATGACATTGGAGAGGACATTCAATGTAAACGCTAGAGCTGAAAATAATTTTTATAGTGCCATTTAGCCTGTCGATATCAAGGCTATAGTTTGGCACATTATCGGTTGTATGTAATAAAAGTATCTCACTAAAGTTTTCATGTGTATACAATACAATCCATTTTAGATTTCTATTGTATTAAAAAGTTTCTTCTCTTTTTATGTTAAATTTAAGATAATATGCAACCACAGTTGGAAAAGCAAAGGGAAAATGCTATGCAACTCCATGTTAATGTGCCTTTATACTCAAGACTGATACAGACATTTGTATCGGTCATTCGTCAATCAAAAGACAGTACCTATTTCTTCCTTCTTATTTTCATTTTAAAATCGTGAAGTTTCTGTCCTTGATACAACTGGTAAAAATCATTTCTTTAGATGATGCATATGTAGAAAGCCTTTTTTATCCCTGGTATTGACCAGCAAATTTGGCTCAAATAGTAAGATACACAAAATACAAGGAAAAAAATAGGTAAAACTTGTGATGATAAAGTAAAAAATTGGAATCACTGAAGGACATTTGACAAATAACTATTCAAAAGAAAAAGAATCCAATTAATATGCAAATCATAATTAAATCCAAAATTAATGTATTGCCATGTATCATTTTTTCTTATTATTATTTTTTTGTATATTCAACTTGAAGATCCACAATCATAATTCAACAAGATGTACTGGTAGCGGCGTTATTTTTGTAGTGATCTAGTAATTTTGTTGGACTGACTGTGTGAAGAAAATATGAAGGTAAGGGAATCATGCTCGAAGTATAAATAATATTCCTTCAATGGGGTGAAGGTCAAAAAGTTTTTCAAAGGTGCATTTGAGGAATTCCTGGCCCTGAAGATGTCTGAAAGAAATGGAATAAATGGTGAACCGAAGTACCATCTTTAAGACAAGCATCTTTAGAAAAATGAATGAAGAAGCCGTTATACTGTTGGTGTCCTTCCAATTGCTTGAAGCTCTTTATGAATACAAATGATCTTTAAGAGCCATGAGAAAAATTAGATATGAACTTCTATTGCTTTTTCTAATTTTTTGCTTTTTTACTTTCTTATGATGTGCATTTAAAAGGCTCCATAAGAACAAGAAGCTCACTTGTATTTACTTATAAGGAGTCCACCTCTTTGAAAATATCAAAACATATCTGGTTTTGAGACTACTCATTTTTTTAGCTCGTTTATGTGTTCCGATGGTTCAACATATTTTCTTATCTATCTGAAGCTTCTGAATGAGGTTTGACAGTTTTCTACCTCCACAATACTTTCACAAGATGTTTAACAAACAAGTATACCTGTAATTATAACTGTCATATAAAGGAGATACCTGACGAATCTGATCCAACTTTATTTGGAGAATAAATCAAATTTGTTTCTTCTAGTGCGGAAATTTGCTCTAAATCTTGGCTTCTTGATGGAATGTTTGGGTGAGATATATTCCGAGTCCAAGTATATGTTCTATTGAATTTTTCCTTGGTATCCATGGAAATGGCATTGTCATGAGATAAAATGGTACAAAGCTTGCCTTAGTGGGATTGAGTGGTTGCTGGAACCTTTAAGGAAGCTTGTAGGATAAAGTCGAATACAGGAGGAAAATACAATAAGTTGCAAATCAGTGCTTGGTGTGAGGAAATCAAAGCTCTGGTGTAATAAACCTGATGTTTCTTTAACTCATGATGTACCCAGGTGCCTGATCCACATCCACATGCCAGTTATCTGGTCTAGATCGTTCATATCAGATTCGGGGTCAGATTTGATGGAGAGTGTTGCTTTAGGGTGTTTTACAGATTTGCCTTCATCCTAGGGATTGCCACCTCAGATTAAAGGGCTGAAGAGTCAAGAGTTTCTTGTGGGAAATCTATAAAAGTGATCGTATGTGGATTTGATTGTTTGGTGGGATATTTATAAGCCATGCTTCCTCTTTGGGAGATTGAGATGTTGAAAAAAGATGAGGAAAGATTGTGTAGGGTTGAACATGGGTCTAATTAAATCATATACAATTCAGATGTCCATGCGTTCCTAGTTGAATATAGGTGTACTTCTATAACATCCGAGTCCGACTCTTGACACTATCAATTCAATCATATCTGATCCATATCCTAAAATCTGCTCTACTAAACCTTGTTTCTTCTGACATTATTGCACATATATGGACATAATAATTTTATTTTTCTCAAAATAATTAGTTAATTGGATGAATATTGCATTATATTATAGTATTTATGTTGAGATTAAAAAACTTCATGTATCATATCATGTGGATCTTTCTTTTGGGGTAGGCATGTTATACAAATAAGGATTTCACTGATATCAGATACATATATATGTATATGTTTATAATAATAGTTTTTGTACCTTACTAATATCCCTATGTGCATTCGGATCCTCTCAGTCATAACTATGATATGAATTATACAATCTATATCAGGTCTATATCTGATCTGGTTTCAGCTGTTAGGTGCGCTTCCATGGACGGAAGCTTAGTGCTAATTCTTTAAAAAGTCTTGATGTGTTTGCTCTTCTTTCTTCTTCTCTGTATTGTAGTTTCTTTTATCTTGATGCAGTATGGTATCAGCATATTGGGGTGACACTTCTGAATGTTTGGCCAACTTGCCTACCGGCGTCTAATGTTCAGTTGAGTATCGGTTGTGAAACTGTACCCTTCTTTCTTGAAAGGAAAGTGGAGTGTGACTATATGTTTCTGTAAAGAGCACTACCCTTTACTATGTGTTGGGATTTAGGCCGAACAAATAGTCCAACATCGGCTAGACGTGGGGATAGACTAGACGTGGGGATGGTCTTGGGAATAAAAGGACTCACTAGGTTCTTTGACTTCCGGAAGTTAAGGCTAAAATATGAAATTTAAACATCTAAATGAAAATGATAATGGCATTACATAGAGCACTTGTTAGTTGTGACAAGATTTAGACGAACACAAACTGGCATATTTCCGGGAATTTCTCAGCATTGGAGGGGAGAGGGTATCTATTCATTCATTCATTCAGCAGCAGCAGCAGCAGCAACGAAGAAAGAGTCTAGTTTGTTTTTTCCCTTCTTATTTTTGTTTGTTTTTCTTTTTTTGTGTGTATTTTTGGTATGCGTGCGCGCTCGCGCACACATGTATCGGGCACACATCAAGGAAAAGAAACTTCTATGTTACATATACACGGATTGGGTTTGTATCCAGTCGGATTACCACTAACTACTATACTAATACTAAAGGTGGAGAAAGGGAGTTTTGACAAGATGAGATGAGGAGAACTGAGTAAAGAGAGGAGAGCACTATCTCATGCTCCCCCTTTTATCACCCTACTATATCTGAAAAGCATCCTCCCTTTGTTGTATGCTTGCTTTACATCCTTCCTATCATCAGCATCAACCTTTTTAACCTCACAACCTCTTTTTCCTCCCACTTCCTTTCTTTTCTTTGTTGGGGGGGAAAAAAAGTAAAGAGCCTCCAATCCCCTTCGACCCAAAAGATGCCACCATACCTTCACAGCTAAGAAAAATTAAGCAAAAAGTTAAAGGTAGTGTTCTATGAAAATTTCCTAGTCATTCTTAGTGAGATAGATGTGAATCAGATATCTTTTCCTGATAATTTTGTTATATATTCCTTTATGATGATGGGCACTAGAAAAGCTGGCAAGTGAGAATAGTCCAATTAGGCACTGAATAAACTCTTCAGTAGCTGCCAATTTGTCTATTTTTGTATGCCAGCCAAAGGAGAATTAGCACCCTGTAGAGTAGTAAGATTTACGAGTACTATATGAGAAGCTTTATTTTTGTTAGTCTGTGAGGGCTTCACTTGTTTTAGAACCGACAGTTTAATAGTGATCGTAGAAAACTTAAGATTAATTTAAGGGAGTACTTCTTAAAAAAACAAAAAAAGTTTAAAGAAAGTACTAAGCAAGGAGCCTCAGCCAAAAAGTATCTGTCCTTTTTTTTCCCTTTCACAACAGATGGTGGGAATCAACACGTAGGCATGTCTTTCCCTCAGGGCTTTACTACTTTTTTCTTCCTAATTTACGTCAAATAATATTAAAATTTTGATGTAAAGTTCAAATAGTTGATAACTTTTATTTTGTAGTTAATGGGATAAGTAACTGTTTAAATTTACTTTGGAATATGTGTTGGGATTTGGGTCGAACAAATAGTCCCACATCGGATAGACGTGGGGATGGTCTTGAGTTTATAAGGATTTGGGCAACTCCACCTAACTTCGCTTCTTCTGACTTTCGGCTCTTGCTCTCTTCATGCATTTTAGTTTTAACTCTTTGCTAATTTAATAGAATTTCGCTTTGATTTCTCAAGTTTTATAGTTGTCATATAAATTTCGTCAATCCCTTTATGCAGTTTGTTAAATTAATTAGATGTTTTTAAATACATGAATTTTATAGGTTCGAAGAGGAGAGATCCCACCCAAGTAAAGAGAAGACCAAAATATGAGCCACAAAGGGTGGACTGCACCTTTTCTCAAGTGGGAAGAACTGTAGCAAATTGCTGCATTTTAGTTGACTTTGCTCAATATTGAGGTTCTTTGCTTAGCTGAACTCAACCAAATAGTCTATTAATCGCACAGAGAAACGCATGTTTGCCACCAGAATGCTTCTTCTTGTCGCCGAGTTTCATTTTTTGTTCAATAATATTGCTACTTTTGGAACTTATAGTCTAGTTTTGGGTAGACAAAAATTTTATGCATGTTTAATGAATTGGTTGTTGAATCTTACTAGTTAAATCAGTGTCAGCCTATGGTTTAGTTCTTTGCCTACTGCTCTTACGAATTGATATACGAATCCATGATTTTAGCTTATGGCTTAGTTTTTTTGTTGGGTCTAGAGATGAGAATGGACGTGTCTATGGGCCCTCATTGGACATGTCCAGTATAAATTTTTCTATAGGAATATGAATTTTCTCATTTTCTTATGAATTTTTTTTTATTGGAGACGTCCAATGAGAATCTATGAATACGTCCATTCTCATCCCTAATTGGATGTACTGCTCCTACCAAACTGTTGTGCGCGGGAGACAACAACCAATAGAGGATCCAATCGATCTCAATCACAAAGAACAATGAAATCAAACCACGAAGAACAAACAATCGCAAAAACAGGATCTAACGAGGTTCGGCCAACGTGCCTACGTCCTCGGGGCAATCAAATGGAGAGATTTGTATTAGGGAAGATGATTACAATGGCTTTTTGCCTCTTTTAGTACAAGAGAACCCTAAGCCTTCAATTTTCGCAGGTTAGAAACCCTAGAAACAGCCCAGATACTATTTATACTCGCTGCTCCGCAATTTGCGGAGCAGCAGATTTTTGCCCAAACCCGTCGATCGGTCGACCGGTCCGGTCGACCGATACTTACTGAGACTTAATTTCTTCTGGTCGGTCGACCGCGCCGGTCGACCGATTCTCGCTGAGAGTTTGGCCTTCTTCCAGGTCGGTCGACCGTGCCGGTCGACCGAAACTCACTGAGAGTTTTCTCCTTGAGAGCGGTCGACCGGTCCGGTCGACTGCCTACACCTGTGCACGTCGGTCGACCGGTCCGGTCGACCGACCTTCTGCTGCTGCTGTTTTCTGCTGGTTTTTGCTGCTGTCTTCTTCGGCTTTTATCGTCGACTTCCTCGGCGATCTTCGACAGCACATCACCTCCTTTAATATTCTCTCTCCTCCAACAATTCTCCACCTCGGTGAAGATTTTTAAATCTGAGCCGAATTTCGAATTCCGACTCGATAGTGGCTGCACCAAACCGGTTGCCTACGTACCCCTTGCCCAAGGGATCAAGCCGTCCGTAGTTCACTCCAATGAGCTTCAGCGAGCTCAGTTCACCTGAAGGACATGGAGCAAGTCTTTGCAGTGTGCAAACTTCACTCCTGTCACCACCTTTGTAAGCATATCGGCCGGATTCTCCGAAGTATGAATCTTCAACAAATTGATGTCACCTTCCTCCAGAATCTCCCGAACAAAGTGGTACCTGACATCGATATGCTTCGTCCTTGCGTGATAAACCTGGTTCCTTGCCAAGTAGATGGCACTCATGCTGTCATAGTTTATCTTCAATATATCCTGTTCCACGACCAGGTCATCAAGCAAACCCTGAAGCCAAATCGCCTCCTTCATGGCCTCTGTCAAAGCCATATACTCCGCCTCTGTAGTCGACAACGCGACTGTGGACTGAAGTGTGGAGCGCCAACTCACCGGTGCCTGTGAGAATGTGAAGACATATCCCGTAGTCGACCGGCGTTTGTCAAGGTCAGCTGCATAGTCTGAATCCACATAGCCTATGCATTCTTGCTTCCCGGTGTTGTCCTTCTCAAATACGAGGCCTACATCAACAGTACCCTTGATGTATCTCAGGATCCATTTCACAGCTTCCCAATGACCCTGACCTGGATCATGCATATATCTGCTCACCATGGAGACTGCCTGTGATAGATCTGGCCTTGTACATACCATCGCATACATCAAGTTACCCACAGCATTGGCATATGGAACATGAGACATATACTCACGCTCTTGAACACTCCTTGGAGACATCTTCGCTGACAACTTGAAGTGCGGCGCCATTGGTGTACTAACAGTCTTAGTATCTTTCCCGATATTAAACCTCTGCAGTACCTTCTCCAGATAGCCCTTCTGAGTCAAGCTTATCCTGCCAGCATCCCTGTCCCTTGTGATCTCCATGCCCAATACTTTTCTTGCTTCCCCCAGGTCCTTCATCTTGAACTCGGACGATAACGTCTTCTTCAGAGAATCAATAGCAGATCTTGACCTAGAAGCAATCAGCATATCATCTACATAGAGAAGTAGATAGATATACTCCCCTGATTGTAACTTGTTGTAGTACACACATGGATCGAAGTGGCTTCGTGTGTACTTCTTCTTTCTGATGAAGCTGTCAAATCGCTTGTATCACTGTCTAGGAGACTGCTTCAAACCGTACAGCGATTTCTTCAGCTTACATACCAACTCCTCTTTCCCTGCAGCTTTGTAACCTGTGGGCTGATTCATGTAGATCTCCTCCTCAAGATCGCCGTGGAGAAAGGCGGTCTTCACATCAAGTTGGTCAAGGTCCAACTCATTCTGCGCCACCAAAGCCAATAGAATCCGAATAGACGAGTGCTTCACTACCGGGGAGAACACCTCGTTGTAGTCGATTCCTTCTCTCTGTGCGTAGCCTTTAGCCACCAGCCTTGCCTTGTAGCGCACTTTATCTTCTTGGAGTGATCCCTGCTTCTTAGCAAATACCCACTTGCACCCTATGGCTTTCTTCCCCTTGGGCAACTTGGTCAGTTCCCATGTGTTGTTCTTATAAAGAGATTGCATCTCTTCATTCATGGCCCCTTTCCATAACTCAGCTTCTGAACTGATCTCAGCTTCCCTGAAAGTAGATGGAATAGCCTCTTCAACAACTGGAAGTGCATGTGCAATAACCATATCGGTGGTGAGCCAGCCAGGTCTCCTAGTATTCCTCCTCGGTCTTTCAACTGCAGTGGGATCTGGAACAGTACCCATGACCTGTTCCTGATCCTCTTCAATAACTTCAACATCTTCTTCTGCAACTTGATCACCTCCCTGTGTCACCTCAGGAATGATCCTCACTGATACTGAATCTTCTAGAGATGGTGGATCTGCATCACTCTCCACCTGCTGCAATAGCTCCTTGGTCTTGCTAGTCTCCACCTGCTGGGAGACCGTAGGCTTCATCATCGAGGCCTCATCAAATGTGACATCCCTGCTGATTATGAACTTGTTGTCCTGTTGGTCCCAGATCTTGAACCCCTTGGTTCCTCGCTTGAAGCCAACAAACACCCTTTCTTTGCTCTCGGATCCAATTTGTCTTCTTTGACATGATAGTAGGCTGGACATCCAAATACCCGGAGCATATCATAATCTTCAGCAGCTTTACCAGACCAATCTTCAAGAGGGGTCTTCCCCCCTATTGCAGACGACGGCAACCTATTGACGAGGTGGCATGCATATCCCAAAGCTTCAGCCCAGAACTTCTTTGGCAATCCTGCATTGGACAACATACACCGAACCTTCTCTAGCAAAGTCCGGTTCATCCTCTCAGCCACCCCATTCTGTTGCGGAGTTTCTCTTACTGTGAAGTGCCTCTCTATGCCCTCATCAAGACATAGCTTTTGGAAAGGATCTGATTTATACTCTCCTCCATTATCAGAACGGAGAACCTTGACCTTCCTTCCCGTGCTTCTCTCCAAATTAGCCTTCCACTTCACAAACAATTCTAGGACTTCATTCTTGTGTCGCATAGTGTACACCCAGCAGCGCCTAGAATAATCATCGATGAACGACACAAAATAGTGGTTTCCCCCAATTGATGCAGTCTTGGTAGGTCCCCATACATCTGTGTGAACATAATCAAGAATGCCTTTGGTGCAGTGTGAAGCTGTGCCAAACTTCACCTTCGTCTTCTTGCCTATGATGCAATGTTCACACAGATCCAGCTTGCAGGTCTCTGCACCCTTCAGCAGCCCCTTTCTTACAAGAGCTTGCAATGATTTTTCCCCTGCATGTCCCAGCCTCATGTGCCACAGCTGGGTCGAATCTTCCTTCTGACTGGTAGAAGCTGCCACCTGCCCTATCACTGTACTACCCTTCAAGTAATACAAATTGTTCCGGCGGTCGGCCTTCAACACCACCATTGAGCCCTTTGTCATTTTAAGAACACCTTCTTTAATAGACACACTGAGCCCCAATGATTCCAAAGCACCCACAGAGATCAAGTTCCTCTTCAGCTGAGGTACATATCTCACTTCTTTCAGCTCCCACACCATCCCATCAAACATCCTGATCGGAATAGTGCCTACACCTTCCATGATGCACGGATGATCATCGCCCATGACGACCGAACATCCCTCCAACTTCTCAAGACTGGTAAACCAATCTCGATTAGGACATACATGATATGTAGCACCTGTGTCCAGGATCCACTCGTTATCCCCCGAGTAGCCTACGACGGGAGCGGTCACTGAAAAGGAGAACACCGAAGAATCTGAATCTGAACCATCTGCCTGTGATTTACCGCTTGCAGCCTTCTTCACTCTTGCTAGATTTGCCTCAGATTTTGATTCCTTCTTCTTCCCTTGTACTTTGGACAGTCAACCTTCCAGTGCCCAATCTCTTTGCAGAAAGCACACTGATTTCTTTTAAGATCCTTGAATCCCGGCCTGGACTTCGATCTTCCCCTGATCTCCTTTCCCTTTCTAGATGAACCTCTGCCTCTCACCTCCAATGCCTCCGCTGATGACCCTGACTGAGAAGGATGCCGCTCCTTCTTCCTTATCTCATAGCTCATCAATGCAGACGACACCTCATGGTAGTCCAAAGTCTGTCTACCATTGATAAACGTCATGGTGAATGTCTCATACTCCTCCGATGGGAGCGAGTTCAGGAGAATGACTGCCTTGTCTTCCTCTTCTACCTTGACATCCACATTTATCAGATCTGTAAGAAGCTTTGTAAACCGGTTTATGTGTTCATTTACTGTGCTCCCCCTCTTCATCCTGAACTGATACAGCTTACTCTTAAGCTGTAACCTGGATTCCACGCTCTTTGTCAGGTACTTCTTTTCTAGGGTTTCCCACAGTTTCTTTGCAGACGTCTCATGTTGCACAAGGTATTTGATATCCTGTGTCAAGCATGAACGAATCAAGCCACATGCCGATCTATTCATCTTTGCCCATTCCTCATCAGTAGTAGTGTTCTTCTTCCTCTCCAATAGGAGAGTATCCTCCAGATTAGATGCGTTCAACGCATCCATCACCTCACACCTCCACATCCCAAAATTGTTAGTGCCATTGAACTTAACAACTTCGATTCTAGGGTGAGTATTCATTGTTCTAACAGATGCAACTTCCTCTGCCATTGAGATTCTTTCCTTGACCCTCTAACTATGCGGAAGATCAAATAACTTGAAAAATAGATCTATTACCGAGATAAAAATGTGATTTTTACCTCTCCCGTGAAACCCTAGCTCGAGTTTCTCACCAGATCTATTTCACCACCGATCCAAAAAACCCTCCTTGAGTCCTCCGGAGATCGACACACGATCCCTCGAACACCCAATACCTCAGATCTGAGATCGACACACGATCTCCACCGGATCCGATCTCGAGGCCTCCGGATCTTCAGAAATCCCAAAGAACAACCTAGATGCTCTGATACCACTTGTTTGTGCGCGGGAGACAACAACCAATAGAGGATCCAATCGATCTCAATCACAAAGAACAATGAAATCAAACCACGAAGAACAAACAATCGCAAAAACAGGATCTAACGAGGTTCGGCCAACGTGCCTACGTCCTCGGGGTAATCAAATGGAGAGATTTGTATTAGGGAAGATGATTACAATGGCTTTTTGCCTCTTTTAGTACAAGAGAACCCTAAGCCTTCAATTTTCGCAGGTTAGAAACCCTAGAAACAGCCCAGATACTATTTATACTCGCTGCTCCGCAATTTGCGGAGCAGCAGATTTTGCCCAAACCCGTCGATCGGTCGACCGGTCCGGTCGACCGATACTTACTGAGACTTAATTTCTTCTGGTCGGTCGACCGCGCCGGTCGACCGATTCTCGCTGAGAGTTTGGCCTTCTTCCAGGTCGGTCGACCGTGCCGGTCGACCGAAACTCACTGAGAGTTTTCTCCTTGAGAGCGGTCGACCGGTCCGGTCGACTGCCTACACCTGTGGTCGACCGACCTTCTGCTGCTGCTGTTTTCTGCTGGTTTCTGCTGCTGTCTTCTTCGGCTTTTGTCGTCGACTTCCTCGGCGATCTTCGACAGCACATCACCTCCTTTAATATTCTCTCTCCTCCAACACAAACAATATCAAAATACGTTGTTCATATGACCCTTTGTCAAGTATGTTCGTCAAGGTTTGTTAGGGTTTGGTGTCTTCCATCCTCTTGAGTGGTCAAGAGTGGTGGTATCGCTTCGCAGGTCTAATTCCTTTTATTGCGTCTAAGGCTCCAACAATACTTTCGTTACCCCCCTAATTTGACTCTGATTTACCATTAAATCTCTTTCCATTCTTTTATGTGGTTTAATTCATTTATGCAATATTGTTGGAGGGAAAATATCATTGGATTCATTTTGGTTGAAACTCCATTGGGTTACACTTACTTTTGAAACCCTAGAAATGCTTTAGATTACAATCGGAACGGTTTGTTTATGGTGCCGCACTAACTTCAGACAAGTCAGTAATTCAACTCAAAAGTAGTGTTGCAGCTAAGTGAGATCCTTTGGAATTAAACAAAGAAAGGGGTCTTGACCTTTTCTTTTACATCTAAAGGATTGAACTACATTTTTTGGATTGTAATTCCTAAAATTCTAGTCAATTTTTGATAGTTAAATAAGCTATTCATTTGGATTTCCCAAATTCACTGGAGAAATGGAATTTAGGACTAGGTCCTTAGACCTTGTTCAGTTACATGAGTTATAGTAACCCTAGCTAACTCTTCTCAAACAGCAGATAGCTCCATGTAAGTATGGTCCCTGGAGTTGTCTCGAAACTATCTAAAACAACTAGCTGTTTTGGAGAGTTATAATTCTAGCCAAGGCTGGAATTGCTCTCTCCATAGCCAAATCTTTTAACTCTCATTATCTAAACAACTCAATCTCTAACTCTTAGTAAGCATCTCTTTAAAAACTAGTAACTCCTGCAGCTACGCTCCATTTGCCAAATGGACACGTCTAAATTTTTTTATAGGCCAAGATCATACTGTGATTCCGTCAAGGGGGTTTTCTCGAAAATCAGTGGCAAATAGAAGGGGGCTAAACAATATTTTTCCTCCCCAATGAAGTATGTTCCTCTAAATTGAGCCTGGACCCAGCTGGCTAACAGCATTTTTAACATGATATTATGCTTACAGGATAATTTTAATTTGTTATTTACGAAAAAAAGGTACAGTGCCTTTATTTTAAAAAAATGAAGAGACATGTTAAAACACACTGAACTATTTTCCACTGTTGCTTGAAGAGGAAACACTTGAGCCTTTTTTATTTGTATTTTTTTATTTAATTTTCATTTGGGTTGGGTTCCATAGATTCTCTATCCAATTGATTGGATGGGGTCAGGGACTGCAACACTATGGAAGGCAACAACACATGGGAGGAGCTTACCTAATTAATTTTCTGAGCTCTCCTTTCATAGATCCAAGATGTTTCTGTTTATAATTCATGGGGAAAATTATTTCTCTTTGTTTAATGGTTGTAGTGTGGAAATTCCCATGTTATCCTTTGCAGCAAGTTTGAGTCTTTTTTCTAGTCTAATATAGAGAATAATTTAAATTCACAACTTGCATCAGGTTACTCTTTCCTTCTATTTTCTTTTTGGCCAGTTTTAGACATTTGGGTCTGTGATGTGAGAAGTAAATAAACCATCTAGCCATGGTTAGAATTATCAATACATTACATATAATATTAATATAGTGATATATCTATGCTGTTTTCTTTTATCTTTTGTACTTTGAGAAGAGTGATACTGATGATTATTTAAACATATTCTTTATTGCAGTGACACAATCATATTATGCTAGAGCTAGTAATCTCTCTCATGCTCATTATATGTGGGGCAGTTAATACTCTTTCCTCTATTTATTTTTTTTTTGCCCATAAAGATAAAATATGCCTGTCTGTTTCATTAAAAAAATAATAATTTTAATTCTGTTTGCATTTTGTTTTGTCAGCCTAGGAATTATCCTTTCCTAACGGTCACCATTAGAATTTAGAGGGTATAGAGTATAATTCAAGCTGCTGCTTTTTTTTTCCCCTTGCACGTAATCACTTCTTAATAACTTGCATGGTCTCTTCTTTCAAATTCCCTCCTTTTCCAACTTGTTGGTTAAGGCTAGAGATCTGCACAGCACTAGTACCACTTTGGACTACAAATTAAATTTTTTTTTTTAAGAATTAATTCCTCCTCTTCTCACTTGATTCTATGTGCAGGACAAATTTCATTAGAGTGAGTGGCTATTAAATAATGGTGGAGCATACTACAACCCTACGCATAAAAGATGCCCTAAGGGTTTGGTGGGGGCCACCAATCTTTGGATAGATGAAGGTCAGTGATGAAGATATCTTAGTTATCTTTTATTTTAGTTGTTTTTATTTAGTTTTGTTTATTTAGTATTTGTGATGGAAGGTGTAAATAAACAAAACTAAATAAAAACAATTAAAGGAAACTAAAATAAAAAATAACTCTAAAGATGTCTTCATCACTTGGCCCAGCACACGGCAATGGGGGGAATGACAACAAGAGATGCTCAAATTTGTTTTTGGTGCTGGCTTGCTTGCTCTTTTATTGCCCATGTCTCTTTGATTCCACTAGTCTTGTCACAATCTTCTTACTTGCATGGCTCCCAAAATAGCAAACTAACTGCCCAAGAACATATCTCTCTCTCTCTCTCTCTCTCTCTCTCTCTCTCTCTGTGAAAACTATGTCTAAATACCGAAGAAAGTTTAGTTTTGCATTAATGATTTATTACATCTAATTATAAATTAATGAAGGTGATTTAAAATCAGTAACTTAACATTATGACTTGTCATCTCTCTTTGTCCTCTTTATCTCTGCCACCACCACCTTTCATTACTGTCAGCGCACCATGCTTGTTCCTCCTCCATCAAAACGTCTTAGGATTTTAAATACTGACTGTCTGGAGAGTGAAATAAAGAGAAAGATATACTTAAAAAGATAGTTGTGATAATTTGAGGTTAATTCCATTGTTAATGAAAAAAGTCAAGTTTCAGGGGCACATGATTTGCATATGAGTTTTTTTAGATGTAGAACTTAACCCCCTATCATGTGCATTTGATTAGTTAGGTGCCAACATAACGAGTAGAATTCTGACAAGATCCACTCATTGACCCATTATAAAGTGAAATTTTTACATAACCCCTTGTGTTTTCAAATAATACCACACAACCACCCTGATGTTTAGAATTGATCACGATACCCTCCTGTGTTTCCATTTCACTCGCAACGTTAGTACCTTCTGTTTGTATGTGATGTCATAATTTTGAACTGATCAGGCGTCGTGTCTGATGATAATACAAGGGAAAAATCTAGGTTGTAAGCTAGCAAGCTAGTTTGCCAATGATATAAATCAAACAACTGATCTTTGGAAATGCAAATCAATTGTGAAATCCAACATTTAAGTTTCATGAAATAGTTTCATGTTTGTAGGCTAGCTAAGTTAATAATGACCAGATAATTCCTAATAAATAAAGAAGAATAAGAAAAAAAAAAACAGAGAGAGATATGAAATATGCACAAAATTATGAACTCAAACTTATGAGAAATACAATAAAATTCTAGAAAAGAGTAACTAAGAAGAGACTAAGGTAAAAGAAACAATAATTAACATCAGTTTGTTTTTTATGTCGTAGAGGACAAGATCTTTAATTATGTCAAAACTCCCAATTCATGTCTCTTACAAAACAATATCAATGTTAGAACATAACTATGTCTACAAATATTTACAAATTTTATGAACTTGAGAAAATATGAAAATTGTTTCATAATCTTTGTTTCAGAATCTTAAAATTTACCATTAGAATTAAGAACCAAAACACTACCCGCGCATAGATATGGAGCTAGCAACAATTTCATCTAATTACAAAAGAAATCAAGTGTCCTGATTTTGATGTATCAACAATTATAAAAAGTGCATGAAGATTGTGAAGAATAATCTTGGTTATACTTACTTGCTCTCCCTGATTTAATCCAGTCATCAGTAATTAATAATATCTCTACTATATTTGGAAGCAAACATGCATACTTCTAATTAATAAAGCTTCCACCAACAGTAATTGTCGACTCTGATGCGACTATAGTAGCTGGAACAACTAAGACATCATGAGCCATCATAGCTAAATTAGGAAGTTTTGGAGCATTGGCATTCTATCATTCTAAAATGTTAAAATTTCTTTTCTTGAGAAGACCGGTTCATCCAAATACATATCCAACTTAGATTTTTGATAGACGGTAATGTTGAAAGAACAAGCAATTTATACCACCCATCACAGTCACTCAACTTGTCTTCTATGATGAGCTATTACCTTCATCATTGTCTCCACCACTTTCCAATAAACTCATTAGAGAAGAAAGACTACCTCCATATTGGAAGTACATATCAATAAATGCACTACGAATCCTTTCAATATAATATTTAGCCTCAAGACCATAAATTTGTCCATAATAATAATTCACTAGACCCATTTTAAATCTTGAATCAAGCACCATTATAATAACCAATACCAAACTGCATTCTTTCCAATACTTTACAAACTTCTCCTCAGTTGGATCAATCATCCTCCTTATAAATTCATGTGGACTATTTTTCTAACATTCTAATTCAAGCTAAATAAGACAGATATTAGGAAAGAATATATTTGATGTTTAAAAATTAGTACCACTAAAATGGCAAGTTGCATCATAAAATAGTTTCAAGCAATCACGAATAACAACTGCGACTTTCCAATCTTCTTTTGATAGATTATACTTATAGTTTTAATGTATTTGCTCCAACCTCTCAAAAGCTTCCTTTAAAGGTATTATAGTATCAAACATTTTACATGTTGAATTCCACCTAGTTTGGATATCCATAACAACTTTTTTATTACTCTTTAGTTTACGTTGATTAAATGTAGTTTCAAACTTTTGCATAGCATAAGTTGATCTTTTTAAGTATCTTATAGTCTCCCGGATTTTTGTAAGAAGCCCATGAATGTTTGTCAATCCATCTTGAATAATCAAATTAAGGTTGTGAGAACTACATCTAATATAAAATAAGTCACCACATAAAAGAAGGAGTGATTTATCAAGAAGCCACGACTTCAAATGCCTGACCACAGAGTCATTAGCAGAGACATTATCAACTACATTCTGTCACACTTTTTTATCCAAATGTCATCCCAAGAACAATTCAGAAATAGACTTAAATAATATTTCACCATCATGGGAGCATGAAACTTCCCTATATACAAGCATTTTCTTTTTTAGCTGTCAACGATCATTGATAAAATACACAATCAAGTAAGCATATGCAAAATCAGAATGATCATATGTCCAAATATCAGTAGTGAAAGTAACTCTATAAGAAAGTGAATTCAAATAACCATAAATGTTCTTTTGTTCTTTATGCATAAGCAACACATCAGATCGAATAGTATTTCTAGATCTAAGCTTGGATTCAATACATAGCAAAAGTTATCAAGCCATTAATGATCACTCATGTTAAATAGATATCTATGCTTGGTAATCATTATTGTTAAATTCTTCCTACTTTGCTCTTGATCAAACTTTCAGCTCTAAATTTTAACAATGCTCTCTGTGTTGTTTTTAGAAATTTGGAGTGTTTGTTGTCCTACTCTTGAGATTCTATGCTTTTTTTAAAGACATGATTTTAGGTTTTTTTTCAGATGGGTTGTTCCATCATAACCCTTACCCACAAAATTACGTTCGCAATGGTTGCATTTTACAATTCTTTCTCTATTTTCTAAATCATTCCTTATCTTTAAAGTAAGCTTTCTCTTGTTTTTCAGATTCCTATCTTCAGATTGATATTGAGCATTTTCTTCAATCTCTACGTTTACATCGACTTTATCATCATTTGTAGGACTAGTCTTGCTTGGTCTAGTAACACTTGGGGTCGACATTCTTCGCAAACCTGAAATCGATGTGGCTAATACAGGATAAGATAAGACCCTTCAAAATGGGGAAAATAAAAACAATCTCTCTGACTTACAAACTTATGCCACAAAGACACAAACCCATTACCAACAATTGAAGACATAGGTTACCAACAATTGGAGACACGTGAACTTCGCAATCTTAAAAAATAAATAAATAATCAAAGTCTCGCTTCAAATATAAAACAAAGAGCAATTAAATATGAACCGAAAATATAATGAGAAAATGTCCACAAAAAGAAGATCCCATTAGAATGGGGATGAATGCATGAAAATGTGAAAGACCCATTTCAATTTCTCTCTCCAGACTCACAAATTTCCCTTTTTATCTTTAACAAAACAAAATTGGGGTAGAATGTAGATTGTTACGGGAAGAGAATGCACTTGGTGTTAGGATTTTACCTTATTTTTTCAAGAAAAAATGATGGTCCAAGAAAATCCAATTGAGTTGGAGAAGACGATGATTTGAAGCAGAAAAAGCAAATTAAGATGAAGCAGTTTCTTTTTCAGGCGATTGCGACTTTCCTTTCAGGAGGAGTATGAATAGAATTTAATTCCTATTCAATTAAGGTTTGATTTTAAAGATTAAAAGGTCTAGAATTTTTCTACATCAAGGAGATCAATTCATAAAAGGATTGATCAAGATTCTTCAACCATGCAAAGGTCAAGATCATTTCATAGTTCAAATAGGAGTTGTATTATAAAATCTTATAAATAAAGGTTGTAATCAAGCATTATAATTGCCTCAATCAAACAAGTTCCAAGGAGTTTCTACAATAGAGAATCTCAAGTAAAGAAGACCAGAGGAAGCCAAGAAAGAGAGGAGCAAGTTGAATGTGCATAGAGAGAAGGTAGGGCTAGATTGAAGTGGAAGGTGAATACTCTTGTTACATCAAGAGAAAGGTTAGATCTCTTTGTACCAAGTCTATTAATAAAACTCTCTCAAGTTCTCTCCCCGTGAACGTAGGCCAAGTTTGGGCCGAACCACGTTAAATCCTTGTGTTTTTTCTTTATTACTCTTTTGTCTAGGTATTACTAGTTTGCTTTACGTCAAGCTTTCCTTTTACAAGTACTGTTCATATTGACGAGTTCTGCTAACGTCGATCCTAGGAGTTACAACAATTGGTATCAGAGTATATCAATTTCGCAACACTTGGATGTGGAAATGCCCTTGCAAAAGTTGAGACTGTAGGAGAGAGCGTCAATGTGTCGACGGCGGCGTGAGATCCTTAACGTGGATTGAGATCCTGAGGAGAGGGAGACTGAGAGAGGGACGACGATGGAGAGCTACGGTTTGCAGAGAGGGAGGTGACAATGGCGATCTAGGATTTGCTAAGGAGAGGGAGGTTGCCGCTGACAGATATGTGGTTTGCTTGGAAATAACCAGATAGTGATATATAAATTAAACAAGTTTAGTTCTAATCCGATATAGTTCAAGTAAAACCAAACCCGACCTATTTACTAATCGAGTAAACGAGTCCGTGTCATATTCGAGTCCGTGAGTATAGAAATTAAATTAGACCCGTCTAGTCGGATCTGGTGCGGGTCAGGTCCAGGTCCGGATCTGACCCATTGACATGTCTAATTGGTATGGTCGACTATTTCTAAATTCCATACCTAGAGAAGAAAAGTTACATTTTGTTATTACTCCATCGCCATTTACTTCAAAAAAATAAAATGTCTTCTCTTTATTTTCGCGATTCCTGATATAGTCCTTATTTCTTGTCATCCAACCCCACTCGACGACCTGGGTATGGATCCGAGGGCAAGATCGTCATTCACTAAATTATTCCCCACTATAAAAGCCACCCTCTCCCCCTCTATCAACTTTAGCTCCAAAGCCATCCAACAAAAACTATTTTGTTTTGTTAATTAAAAAAAAAACTTATAGGGAGTCCACTCCCCCTCCATCTCTCTGGCCGCCGGAATCTCAACATTCCGGCCAAATATCTCGCCTGAAACCTCTCGATTTCGATCGATTTGAATCCTTCCTTCGTCTCTCCTGTGTGTATGATGGGATTTTCCTTGTTCCCCATGAAGACGTCGACGAGGCTGCTGTGGAGCACCAGCTTCTTCCGCCACAAGATCGTCATCGTCTTCTAGAGCCACCCCACAACAATAGCATCAGCGTCAAGAAAAAGAGTATATATTTCTATATATATACAGTTAGTCATAATTTTCTGTATACAAGAGAAGGAAGGAGGAGAGATTCCGATCTGAGACACAACACAACACAACAAGTGTCATGGATTCTGGCCGTTTGATCTTCGATTCTTCTTCTTCCCGCCACGGCCACATGCTCATCTTGGGTGGGTCGGGGAGCCACTCGATCTTCCGAGGTACTCATTTCTCCTCTGACTATCTAGCTTGTTCAGTTGTAAAACGTAGTCCGATCTATATCACATGAATTCTTCCTTATGAGAAATTTATTGTTGGTTGTGTTTGTGTGTATTTATTTATTCATATTGATTTCTTTTATTTGGAGAGAAATGAAGGGGCGAGATCGGTTCTAGGGATGGAGGGGGCCACGAATAAGCGTCGGCCCTTCTTCACCTCGCCGGAAGAGCTTCTGGAAGAGGAGTACTACGACGAGCAGCTTCCGGAGAAGAAGCGCCGCCTCACTCCGGAGCAGGTAATTGATTAACTAAATTTTCTCAAGAAAAAGCCCAAAAATGATCAATTTCAATTGCCAGTACCTACTTTCTTTCTGAATTATATAAAGAATATTGATAAATCTTATAGAACTTGTCTGTTTTTTTATTTCTAGATTTATGATCCACTGTCGCTTGCGCAGTGACGAAATTAAGGATTAATAACTTTAATTAGATGATTTGATTAGCGTAAATTGAAAAGCGTACACCTGATGGATTGTATGTAAATATGTATTTGTGTACATAAAAGGTTCGCCTGCTGGAGGAGAGCTTTGAGGCAGAGAACAAGCTGGAGCCGGAGCGCAAGAGCGAGCTGGCCGAGAAGCTTGGCCTGCAGCCAAGGCAGGTGGCCGTCTGGTTCCAGAACCGGCGAGCCCGCTGGAAGACCAAGACCCTCGAGCGCGACTTCGACCGCCTCAGGGCCGCCTACGACTCCCTATTGGCCGAGCACGACTCCCTCCTCAAAGACAATGGTGGGCTTCGCTCTCAGGTATACAACAGTGCTCTCCGTATCATCCTAGATCTCTCTTCATTTTTTAGTTAGTGGTAACATAACATAAAATATTGGTCGCGTAATTAAAAGAACCACTGCTAATAGTTCCTCCAAGAAGACAATAGATGATCTACCTCTTAATCATACTCACAATCAGATAGTAATTGAGACCTGACTCAACCGTAAAACACAACGAATTATGTTGTGACAGATTCTAGATGTAAAATCCAGGTAACTATGACATCTTCTTTTTAAAATCAATATCTACCAATGAATCAGCACATATGTTAATGATTATGATTCATTCTGAAATAGTAGCAATTTGTGGACAAGTGCTTTTATCCGCTTAATTAAGTTAGAATGAGTTATTTACAGTTTCATCTTAAAAAATAATAATAAGTTATTGACTATACACGATTGTGATTAACAAGTGGGATTTTTATATACATGTACATATGTATATATATTTTCGAACAATAAAATATTACCAACGCGGTAAAGTTTAATTTGCGGCTTAACAAATTAATTAAACACTGTTAAATCTAGTGTCAGTCAGTTGTGTGTTGTTTGATGACCAAAATTATCCTTGTTCTCCTGATAGTGAATAGAGTGATACGGTAATAATTGAGACCTACAGGTGAAATCGAAAAGTTCGTGCAGTGTTTGGTTGTAGTTTGCACATGAATCTGACACACGTTCATTCATGTGCAAAATGTATAGGTGGCCTCCCTGACTGAGAAGCTGCAGGCCAAGGAACTAGTAGTGGCGGTGGGCCCCACGGGGGAGTTCGGCGGCGCAGAGCAGACCCCAAGGAAAGGCAAGGGGGAGGACCACCTAAGCACTGGGAGCGGGGGGAGCGCGGTAGTGGACGGGGAGGGCCCCCACCGCCAGCTGGCCGCCGTGGACAGCAGCAGCGGTGACTCCTGCTACTTCCAGGAGGGGTTTCGCGGCGGCGGGGACTGCGTGGTGGGGCCCGTCGACGGGGTCCACTCCGAGGACGACTGGAGTGACGATGGATGTAACTATCTGCCCGCAGGGGCCATGTTTGGGGAGAACCATCATCAAACTGCTGCTGCTGCTGATGATAATTGGTGGGGAGTCTGGAACTGAGATCATCAAATAAGGAACTTTCATTAAGCCTTTTCTATTATTAACTACTCTCCTCTGTTGTTAATTGTGTTGTTAATTTGAGATATGAACCGCTGCTGGATCATGTATTAATTATGGGATTTGGTATGTAGTAGTGTGTTATATGGTATTTGGTATATGGAATAAGTGTGCTTAAGGGATTAATCTTAGGTTTTCGTGTTGTGATTATTATTATTATTATTTATATATTGTTACTTACATATAAAATAAAAAAAAGAACTGTGGCTTAATTTATGGAAAACTGTTTCATATAATTTTTTTTTTTCTTGAAAATAGGCCGAGCCCCTGTGCAAGTGAAGTTTGGAACTCAAATCTCTTACATTTGTAAGAAAATGGAAAAAAGAAAGAGCTGCATGCAGCACATTTTCTTTTTTGTTTTGGAAAACTACTTATGTACCCATCTTTTGATAGTGACAGTTTTAGACGAAGTAGTTTTGATAATTTAGAGAAGAAGAAATTTCAATATATATTATTCATAAAGGGCTATAGATAAGAAAATGAGGAGTAATATAAGATAAGATAACAATATTTAAAGATAAAGATATCTACCAATAGAATAAAAATATCTAAAATAAGAGTATCTAACACCCCCTCAAACTCACGGTGGATCAAACATCGAGAGTTTGAACAAAATCTTGTGAAACTTATAAGAGGTTTTTGATGAGCTGGTCGATAGAGCAAATTGCGATCGAGAGTGGTGTAGCGAGATTCAGATGTCCGAGAGAACGGCGAACTCCATAAGGCGAGCTCCAGATGGATCCGGCAGGACGAGATCCAGAAGGATCAGTCGTGAAAGCAAGATCTGGATGGATCAGACAAGAAAAGATCCAGATGGATCAGGCAGGACGAGATTCAGATGGATTAGGTATCAGATGAGAGGGCGAGATCCGGATGGATTTCGGATCAGGCAGGGCGAGATCCAAATGGATCAGGTATCCGAATGGATCAAGTGGAAGAAGGTTTTTATGAGCTCTTTGAACTCGATTGGCGGCGTGTTGGAGGACGGTCGATTTTCTGAGTATGAAGAAAAGTTCAAGAGGACTAAAATAGAGCCTAAGTGGGCTAAATTGATGAGAAAACTCAAAAAAACTAAAATATGAGAAAGCCAAGAGGGCTAAATTTATGAGAAAGCCCAAGAGGCTCAAATCAAATTCTGTGATGTTGGAGGAACACGGGTGATGGTGGAGCTGACATCGGTGGATACGAAAAGATCAGCGAGGACTCGGTCTTAGTTGAGGCGGAGGAAGATGCGGGAGGACAACGAGGAAAGCTCTGATGTTGTATAAGGCGAAAGTGTCCGGCGCTAGGCGCAAGCTATGTGAGCACGGCTCAGCGTAGCGTCGAGAACATCGAGCGAACTTCGATCAGCAGAGAAAATTTTGAGAGGATCTTATATCATGATAATTTGGAGAAGAAGAAGTTTCAGTATATATTATTCATAAAGAGTTACATCGATTTAAGAAAATGAGTAGTAAGATAAGGTAAGATAAAGGTATCTAACAATATGATAAAGATATCTAAAGATAAGAGAATCTAATAACTTTAAAAATATTAATAGGAGCTCTTACATCATGCAGTGGGTAAATTCTTAAGGAATCAATCCACGCACCAAAATAATAGGGGAAGATCATTAGATAAAAATCAAAGCAAGTGCAAACACACAAACTTATGTGGAAACCTGAAGTGGGAAAAACCATGAAGAGAGGAGAATTCCACTATAACAATGGTGATTACAGGTGGCTTGTAACACTCCATTCTCAGAATACGTAATTAGTGACGTATTAAGATTTTTTGATCATATTTTTCAATTTACTTTTTGTATTTATTTTTATTTTATGATTATTTATGCAATTGTTTTGCATTGGATTCAGATTTGTAGAATCAGTATCAGTCTAGTCTGAACCGGGACCTGATCCTAGTGTATTACTTGATTTGACCTTTTAAGTAGTCAGTTTTGACCGATTTTAATTTCAAACATCATTTTCTAATATTTAAAATTTATCATGATTTTCTAAAAATTTTCTAAATTATTTTATAGGATCTTTAAAATCGGTGTCGATTGGTATAGCTGGTTGATTCTAAAATTTTAATTTACAAACGGAGTTGAAATTCTAAAATCCGTTTTCACATTATTTCTAGAATCATATTTTCTATTTTAATGTATTTTTGGAGATTTTTCTGTATTTATCAAAACTCGAACAAATTTGATGTCGACCGGTATCACCGGTTGATTTCAGGATTTTAATTTCAAAATGGGATTTAACTTCTGAAATCGATTTCGCATTGGTCCTCTGGAGGATATTTTCTATCTCCGAGAATTTTTGGGGATTTTTCTGAATTTCTCAAATCTTTCCCTATTATAATATTATTTTATATTTGATTTTCCCTCTTTCCGTCTTTCCTTTCTTTTCCCCACTTGGCTCCCACATGGGCCGACCTCCCATCAGCTACTCTCCCGTTAATTTGCCCTTTGCCATCAACTCTCTCTCTCTTTCTCAATCTCTTTCTCTTTCCCTCTCTTTCTCTTCTTCATCTCAATCCTCCCCCAAACTCCGGCGCTACCACACCCTGGCAATAACCCCAACGGCGAACCCCCATCGCCGGCGTCGCCTCTTCGACTACCCCATTGGCCAGCCACCTCCCCTCCAATCAATAACATAAACAATATCACCTTCTTCCCTCCTTCTCTTCCACCATGGTCGGCAACCATCACCACCACCTTGGGTCGGTCATCACCTCTCCCCTCTCTTCCTCAACCACCACCACTTCATTCGCCATCTCCATCACCAACTTCTACCACGCTGTCATCTTCTCCACCACTCCACCTCCTTCAAAATCACCACCATAACCACCTCCACCTCTTAAATCCCATCCCCATCTCCACTATAACCACCTCCACCACCCTCTTCCCACTCGCCATCACCAACTCCAACACGCCCACCTTCCTCCTCAAAAAATTCCACCACCAATCACCACCTTCATCATCGCCATCATCTTCTTTCACCATCACCATGACCTCACCTCCAAGCCACCCCCTCACTCTATCTTCCCTCTCGGTTGGCCGGCGGCCACCAGGGCCGGTGCGTCGCACGGGCCCACGACCAACCGAGCCGTGGGGCCCCTGGGCCTTGAGCAGGAGGCTGCTTCCCCCCTCTTCTCTTTTTCCTTTTTCTTTCTCTCTTTCTTTCTCTTGTTCTCTCTCCCCATTCTCTCTCTGAATCCCTCTCTCCCCCCCTGGTTTTGGTTCGGCCTGTCCTCTTCTCTTTCTCCCTCTCACTTGTTTCTCTCTCCTCTTTCTTATTCTCTTTCTAAATAATATATATTTTAATATTTAATGGTGGCGTGCGCACGTGTTTTGGACTCTGGGATTTCGCGAAATTTTTCGTAGATTTTTTGGCCAGTGTTCTCGCCTCTCTTTTTGGGTTTTGCCGCCTTAATGGGTGATTGTATTTTGATCGTGTAAATTATGTAATTCTTGGGATTGTATATTTGTATTGGTATATTTGTATTCGTGTGTAGACAAGTGTGTGTACCATTATGAGTGTGTATCGGTATTTGTATTTGACCAAGTGTTTAGGACTGTACATGCACTAGATCTGTGACGAATGCCTGTATTAGTGTAGTTTACTTTATGTACATATATACTGCCTGTGATGTATTTTATTACTGCTTTATATCATGTGTGGCCGATCATTCGTGGTCGTTTAGCCTCCGGGCTTCACTACTCCACGGGTAGTCTAGTTATTACCATGTATATATGTGTGTCTGTGTGTGCTAGCGTTATTTTATGCAGGTACCTACTTGGCCCTCTGGCTCTATTAGACCTTATGGTCTCTCTTGTGCCTACTTTCTCAAAAGAGCGAGTGCGTTCAGACCGTCAGGTCTTTCGGCCCTGCTTGGTAGGCGAGTCTAGCGCTCAACGCTTTACCGCTAACTTCGTCCGAATGTAGTTACGTTGTGAGCGATCACTGTACGTTATCGTGGTTTCGCCGCGAGTGGTAACTACGCCGAGCGTGATAGCGTCCAACGTTGTACGCTAGCTTCGCTCCAGCCTTGCATAGCTCTACTTGATTGTATGCTTGTATGCTCGCTTACTTTATTCCTGTCTTACTCAGCATCGGGTTTCACTACTCTACTAATAGTTTAGTGTTATATATATATATATATATATATATATATATATATATATATATATATATATATATATATATATATATATATTTCCACATTTTCGCAGAAACAAAAAGTGAACTAAAAAAGTAGCACAGTTGGACCCTCTTACCATTGCTCTATGAGAGCTATTTGGGAGTTTTGATTGGCTTTGTTACTCAGGAAAAGTCTCTCGCCAAAAGATAATTTAAGCCAAGCTCTGATACCATGTTACTCAAGGAAAGTCTCTCTCTAAAAGACGCCTTGAGAAGAGATAACTTAAATAGAAAGTCAAAAAGCCTCCTGAACAACCAATGTGTGACTATTCTCAACAAGCTTATAAGAGACAAAAGTTTTAGTTATAAGTAATTTCTAGTTTCATCAGGTCTTGCTTCTCATCAAAATTTAGGATATAAGGGAGTTTTTGAACGTAAGGAGTATAAATTAATACCATGTAAAATTTACAAAGTTCGACAGGCTGAAGAAAATTAAAATTGGTGCCACACATTTATATATCTCTTCATGGCCCTCAAAATCTTCTTGTGTTTGTGTGACACTCATAGGATTTGAATAAGTAAACTCCCTGTATCAAAACATTGTTTCATCCAAAGAACTTCGTTCTTTTGGTCAAACAATTTGTTTATTCTTAGAAACTATGCTGGTGAGCAGTTTTCTATGTTGTCATTTATGTAACATTTGCCGAATCACAATCATAAATGATGGTCATTTCCTTCTCTATAGTTAATGGTAATTATTGGTTTTTACATTTTTTTTTGCTTGCGACAACTCTATGGATAATGGTTAAGAATTCATCAAGATGTATCTGTCGTTCTAAGAAATTGAGTTGGCACGAATATTTTTCTTTCCAATTTATTCTCTTACAAATAAATCTTTTTGAATTTCGGGTCTATAAATCTAGAGTTGTAATTGATTGAGCAGTCTTTGATCTCTCTTCTCTTCCTTACTAGTTTTTAATATATCCAGAGTCAAAACATCGATCATTATTCTCACAATTGGAGTGATCAAATCAATATCTCTTGCTTATAGCTCAATGAAGCAGGCTGGGACTTTCGATTTTGAGGTCCCATCCTTTCTCTCAAAGAAAAAATAAAATAGCGTGCTTATAGTGTTCCTTGAGACAATGCAACTGGATTCCCCCCTCAGTTTCAAAGTTTAAAGAAATTGACCTTTCAATATTGTCCACTCTTTTCCTTTTTTTTCTAGTTAAATCAAGTGACGTTGGGTTCGAACCGTGGACCACTCTTGATAAGATTTGTTGTTTCCTGTGTGCAAATTTCTTCTCTTTATATATGCATTTCTTCTTCAAGTGTGCGTGGTGACGCACTCCTTTTTGTTGTCCATCCTCCCTTTTAGCCATTTAATTTTTCAATGGAGATGCAAAAACAAGTGTGCGTGCTTGAATCATCTTTGTTTATGTCTTGGTCTTACTTGAACGGGTCTATGTATATGAGGAATATAAAATTAATTTAATCAAAAATTCATTTTGTACTTAAAGTTAGAACACATCACTCATAGTATGTGACTTTTTAAAGTTAGATAATTTTTAAATTATTAGAATATAAAATTGTTTCTCTCATTCTCATTATTAACTTTGAAATTTTGTTTATGCATCAAATGGCTACAAAATGAGCTGCTACAAAATAGAGAATCACTTAAGTTAATGGATGTAGGATATCTTGAACTCAAAAGAAGTTAGGTTGCATAAGTTTTGGAGTGCTTAAATAATAATCTTAACATACAGATTCAAATTTACATGCTCCAAACTATGAACTATGTAGCTACACACTTTGTTAGTTCGTCTCTACTATAGGATTTTTTCCCTTTTATTTTTAAATAAACGTTCATGCTATGATTATTTATTACATTGACAAGAAAACATAAAATTATCTAATGTTTTTGAATACTCTGAATGACAATTTAATCAGCATGAACGGATAACCTTGAGTATAAATAGCCTGACATTGGATGGAAAGATTTCACATCCAAGTTCCTCTCCCAATAGCCAAATCTATCCCATATTGAAGTACCAGTTCTGGCTTTTGCTGGCATCAGACACAGAGAGACTATGAGGGGGGGGGGGGGAATGTGAGGCTCTCCTGCTATAGGTCTTTTCTTCTATCTCGACGTGAAGAATGTGTTCCGTTCTTTCGCGAGACATGGCGGCGAATCAGTCAATGGTGGAGCATAGTAGGCCGGGAAGCTTCGACTTCGCCCGGCTCAGAAGGCCAAAGGCATCTCATTCGAGAGCATCTACTGTCCAGAAATAAAATTATGCAACAAGACGCACCACAAGCAGAGATGGGAGACGAGACGAGAAGGGTGGGGGCCCCAGCATCTGGGTGGATGGGTGGTTGTGGGGGATTATTCTTCTTCAAATTGTTTGTTTTAGGAAGAAACAGCCCACGTCGAGATGCAAAGGATCATAGCTGGAGTGGTTGGGACATCTCATGGTCCATCTCCAAAGTTGACAGGACTTGTCCTCTCTGTATGTCCCTTCATCTAACAAATCAAAAGTCTGCTCCTCCCAAATCAGATCTCCTTCTTTTTATGCTTATATATATATAGAAAAAAAATAAATCTTTCTGTAAAACATCATTTTCTTTTTAATGAAAAATGAGCAGTAAACTCTTTTTTTTTATTGAATTCATAAAAAATATACATCTCTATACAATCATCAGATTTCATAGTTTATACAAACCCTAAGATAACACACAATGATTTGTCATCAGATCTTAGATATTAATGTAATGTTCTCCATTAAATTCAATAAAGTAGGAAAAAAATTATCGAATTTTAGAATAATACATGGGTATTTTCGTGTGAGTTCAATGAGCAATGAGTTTTCTATTCATTTAAATAGAAACATAGGATTTTCCAGAAAACAATGAGAGTAGAGAAAGGTTTCTCCAATTTACATATAAAATTAATGAATTGCTTAGAAGAAGAGAATGTGCACACAAAGTGCATATAATTAAGATTAATGAACTGCGCATTTTAATAGAAGGGAAGGTGGAGAGGACGGTTGTTTGCCAAGAAGGAATCCCTTTTTTTTTTTTTTTTTTTGCCATGAGGAATCCATGTAGGAAGTCCATGAGACCTCAAAGAGAGCACTTAAAAGTGCTTTGCATGTAAAGGCTAAAGAGAGTAACATGAAGGGGAGAAACTTTTTTACCCACGTTTCAAACTGAATTACTTTTTATAATCATGTTCGTGTAGTTTGAGAATACAAATCCATAAACTAATCACTTTGAATCACAAGTAAGTTAAACCGTATATATAAATAAAGAGGAGAAGGCACTAGTAGTGGTCCCTATTGTTAATTAAGCTAATTGAATTTTCTTCACCTGATGTTTGAGATTTGAATATTTAACTAATAATTGGATATTATTGCTCTTCGCTAAGGGTTAGTTTGGCTGGGAAAATAAAATGAGAAAACTGACAGTGAAGCCCACTCGATCAGTTTTTCTTGAGAAAATTGGTGGTGGGCATCTCGCTGTTAGTTTTCCACCCATGTTCTAGCATTTTTTTAGAGAAAGAAAAATGGAAATTTTACTGACGTTATGCCGATGTGAGCATCATTTTGAAATTTGAGGGAAAAGTGACAATGATGCCCACTGCATCCACCTTTTTCCGGCCCATTTTCTGAGCTCCAAATCAGGCCTAAATTAAGACTAGGGGTCTGTTTGGTTGTCGTAATTGGCCGTAATTCGTAGTTGTAAATTGGTAAAATCTTTTACAATTGTAAATGAGTTACATGTATGTAAATTTACGGTATTTGGTTGGTAATATAAAATTGTAAAGTGGGAAAGTGTATTGTATTTTACGGTGTTTGGTTGTTGTAATGTATAAGTCGTAAGTGAAAAAGTTGACCACAAAATTAACTATTTGGTCATTTTAAAAGCTTTAATACTGCAAATAAATATAAAAAAGTTAAATATTAAAAAATTTTAATATTAATATAAAAAAATATTACAAATTTGCATGACCACAAAATTAACTGTAACTGGGCTGTAAGTGAGTGGTAACTGGGTTGCAAGTGAGTGTTAGTTGAGCTACGTAAGTCTTTTACGAATTATGGTCCAAACAAACACCGTAGTTGTAACTGGGTAGTAAGTCATTTACGAATTACGGAGTTTTACGCGAAACAAACGGCCCTAGATGTTGATGTTGTGATTTAAATTCAGGTCACTAGCACTCGACATAGGATATGCGAAGGCAAAGAGGAAGTTCAACCAGAAATTGAAAAAAGAGTAGATGACCTATATGATTAAATAACATTGAACTCAAGATTCTATTAGAGATATTTCTTTTGACATATTGAATTTCATGACCATTAGTCGAATAAGTTTAGAACCATGTCGCCTGAAAGGGAAAATCCCAATGGCAGTGTCTTTAGATTTAGATATTTAACCATTTTTCTGTGTCATATTGAATTATAATATCCGTTTTTTTTATCCGAATTAAAATCTATTTTTTTTTCAAATTTATGGAGTTCACCATCTCCAGAATAGTGACTCCCACATCGTTGTTTTAAGCAGACTCATGTGTTTTAGCCCAGGCCCATATTGCGGCCCTCTCCTGTTCTTTTGCTACGTTATTAATTTTCAGCCCATCTACAACCTTCGGCCCTTAAAGTCTGTTTTAAATCTCTGAGATGAGTGAAATGGGAGGCGCATAGAACATATTAGAAATTGGCTTTGTTACCCAAAAAAAAAAAAAAAAAAAATCAATTTGGCTTGTCTAGGGTTCCAATTTTATCTTCTTTGGTTCTCTCGTTAATTAACGATGCAGTTACTTTAGCTGGCTAGTTTCTCTTTAAAAAAAGAAAAAAGATAAAAAAATCTCTCAACAGAAGAAAAAATAGGTGGCTAGTGTTTATACTCAGAAATTAATGCTAATATTTATCAAAAGAATTAATTTTCTCCTCGATTGTTCTAGCAGTGGAAGGTCTATTGCCTAAATTATAATTTCCCCGTTAAAAGTCTAAACAATTGGGATTCGCCCTGAAACTAAATAGTAGGTGGGAGTATCCTCAAATTTTGTTAGCTGTAGTTCTCACAAAATTCTACTTTGTTCTTTTCATATTCCCTGTACAAATTAGGTAATGAAACTCTGTACCAACTCTAGTTACAGATATTAGGAGAAAACTTTGGAGAGCTAGAAAATGTACTAGCTGATTGAGACAGTGGAACTCGATTACTTTCTTTTTAGATTAAACCAAACTCTCTTGACTTTTTTTTCTCTCAAAAGAAAAAAAATATTTAACATAGCCCCTCATTTCTGATGAGTTCTACCAACCCTTGGGTTTTATTAGATAGCATTTTTTTTTTTTTTTTTTCATTTTCAGAAAAGTGACCCTTCACTGGCTAGGTAGCTCCTACACAGCCTACTACATCCTCATAGGAAATTGGAACTAAACATACAATATTGAATAATTAGAGATAAATATAAACAAATAAATAAATGGCATTAAATAAAGGAGAGGTATAATATTTGGTGCACCATCCTAAAAGGTTAACCTATTAGGTAGAGTAAACCAAATACTATATCCCCTAGTCTAACCGATGTAGGACTATTTGTTCACACCATGCTCAACAGGACGGCCCCCCCTCGAACAAAGAATCAAACTATTTGTTCATACCATGCTCAACAGGACGGTCCCCTCTCGAATAAAGAGTCACAATTCGGGCTTCCTTATCGTCACAGGGGAGGAGGAAACCCGTCTCACAGAACAGTGGCCTGGGCCCGGTCCATCCCTGGAGATCTTCCCACAGATTCGGTTCAAAGTTTGGGGCTTGATTCTGATACCACTTATAAGACTTAGGGCACCATCCCAAAATGTTAACTAATTAGGAAGAGTAGCTCAAACACTTGTATACACAAGACAATTTTTAAGTCTAACCGATGTGAGACTATTTGTTCACATTATGTTCAACAGGAGGATCCCTCAAAGTTTATTTGTCGGTCAAGATTTGAGTTTACTCTTCAGAGGTCACCAATTCAAATCCTCTCGAAGGACACTTGTGAAGTGGCCTGTGCACTTGAGGGTAACCTCTTCTCAAAGAAAGAATTTAAATAAAGGGGAGGGCACCTATAGTCAAATAATGGGGCCAAATAAAATTGAAAACATCACCATGTGATTCACATCGAAACTCCCAATTCCCCTTTACCCTATCAAATTTGATGACTTCAGGCTTGCCGACAAAATTTTACCTTTTTCCTCGAGTTAATTGGATAATGTAGACCTCAAAATACATCTATCTCCCAACATTTTCTCCTAAAAAAAAAACTGTCTCCCAACATTTATGTCCATCCACCAATCATTTCAATTATTTAATTTTGTACAATTACTAAATATGCTGAACATATAGGCAGACAAAGAAAAATACATAGGCTACCAACTTTTTTTTTCTTTTCTTGCAGATGAAAACGAGGCCAAAGGAGGCCCAGTTCAGGATGCCGACATTTTTCTTTTCCTACTCTCACTCAATTCTCTCCTCATCCAACAACCACTCCACACACACCCCCTCACAAACCCACTCCTGATTCCTCACACAAAATTCCTTTCCAACGAAGAGATTGGGGGAGAGACTTGATAGGAATCACGATGGGGAGTAGGATTGTCGGAATCGCGATGCAGATTCTGGTGGTGGCGATCGTGATATCGGTGGTGCTGTTGTTCTCTGGCATCGCGGTGCTGGTCTTTATTCACATTTGTATCAGGGGAGGGCTTTGATGCAGAGCTTTGGCGATGACAACGCCAGAAGAAGGGGAGAGGCAACGACGGAGGCCGGGGTTTGTCCGCCGAAGATTTGAGGAAGCTGCCTTGTTACGACTATGTGACGATGCAGGAGGAGGAGGAGAGCAATGCAGCAGAGTGCGCGGTGTGCTTGGAGACGTTTCGGGCTGGGGACAAGTGTAGAATGCTGCCTGAGTGCAGGCATAGCTTTCATGCCGACTGTGTCGATTCTTGGTTGCTCAAGTCTGCAGTTTGCCCCACTTGCCGAACCAGCGCTGATAGAGGCATCGGCAAGGGTGGGGAAGAATTGCAAGTTGGGATTTCGACTATTGCGGATACAGCTGATAATTGAAGTGTTTTGAGATTTGCACAGTTTTAGAGTGTATAGAAAGATTGATTTCTGTTTTGAGTAATTGGTGCGTGAAATCGCATTGATAATTTCATAGATTTGATGCTTTTTTTTTCATTTAATTTTACATCGTGGTTGGTGAGCGAGCGGACTGATTCATCTCCTGGACTTGTCAGTTTTTTTTTTTTTTTTTTAATAGTGAGATATACAGGGAAAAGAAAGAAAACAGAAAAAAAGAACAAACTATAAAGGATCAAATGATACCCTTGGACAGGGGGTCATCACACATTTTATTAGGCGATTTCATATTATACTCTGTGAGGTCTTCTTGTAACATATCCAGCGAAGTCAGCGAGGCCAGCAGTGAAAAGTTTACCGAAAATTGCTCCTTCTTCCTCTTGTTCTCCATTTTGATTCCTTTAGGGGAAGACTTTAAAACACCAACGGCTTGACACTTCAGCTCCATAACTTTCTCTGGTTCCTTAACTTTCTTCTTCAAAATTTCTTTGAAGTGATGGTACCTGGAACAGAGATTTCTAAGGTGTTTCCCGCAAGCATCGATTTGAATTTGGTGAGTCGCCAAGTCAAATTCTTAGGTGAAGCTTCATTAGGATGAGAGTTTGAAAGGAGGGGATTGGTGCCTCAAACATATTTACTTCCCTTGAAATGGAAGCAGAGGAAGAAAGAATCAAAGTAGGGTCGAATTCTTGATCAGTAGTAGGAGGCTTGTTTCGTTGAAGATAGGTAGCCGAGGGAGAATGAGGAGAAGAAAGCTCAGGCCCAGAATAAGCCTTTTAGGTAACTGGACTTGAGATAGGGTGGCCTCATATCCATTTATAGGTCCAACAAAAGAGCAGGCCATGTATTGAGCCAATAGGCCTTGAGGCCCAGTTCCCAAAATACCCGTGTTAGGCCCAGGTTTTCTAAAATCCACAATTGGCCCAGAAGAAGTAGCAGGCAGGGCCCTCTAGGAAGATGAGAGAGGTGGAAACTCATCACGGCGATCATCAATTGGACGCCTAGGGTTCTGGTGCCGCCCTCTCACAGGGTTCTGGGGTAAGGTAGTAACGGTGTCATCATTAGCACCAAAAGGAGGAGATCGAAGCTTCCCATCACCTGTGCTCGCCATCTCACCGTCCAACGAAAGATTGCAGTGTCGGAGTAGCAGGAGTCATATTGCGACGGTTGAGCAGCATGGGGGGACATGAAGGAACAAAAAATTGATCGATGACCAACACAACCGCAATGACGACAGATTAAATGGACACTTTCAAACTCAAAGGTTGCCAAAAAGAAGAGAGCACAGAATCCTCAATAGTGATTTCAATACCAGGGAGAAGAGGGTTAGAGAGATCAACCTCGACCGCTACTCGAGCGAACCTACCTTTAGATAGCAGCTAAGTGGACTCATCTAGACGCATCAATGAACCAACCTTAGAGGCAATGAGCTTAAGAGCTGATCGGGACCAGAGAAAAAGGGGCAGATCAGAGGGACTAAGCAAAAGAACTGTCCGAGGCAAAAATTTCTAAGACGGTCAAAAGTCTGGCGACCGTGGCTGCAACGCAAGCGCAGCCCCATCCAGCACCCAGGGGCCACCAAGAAGTACCTAATCCTTGTACTCCGGTGAGGTAAAATGGAAATGAAGAAACCATGATTCATTGTGGACACTTCTTACTCTTGTTGGGGGTTCCACAAGGAACCAACGCTGATTTGTACCTGTTGAAGCTGAATTGGGCGACCGAAGAATTTTTTGACCAAAGACAACCTCCATGGCGCATATCCTTCGTCAACGACCACCTTGGGGATGTGAACAGGGACAGGGTGAGCTTTCCTCAGGTGTGCAATCAGAAATGGAGGTCCTAAGCGAGAGATGAATTGAGGACCTCTCTATAAGTTAGAGATGAGGTGGATGAATTTGGTTGGCAAAACTTAGGGTTTAGGGGGGTGCTGCTAGTGGATCGGAGGGTGATCCTCTGTCGCCGCAGAGAAAAGGGGATTCTTACGCATTGCTAGAGAGACTTTAATTGGTACTTTTCCTTGTAAGGGTTTGGTGAATTTTGTGATAAAATGCAGGGGCAAAATTTATGAGCCAACTTTTATGTACAAAGATTGGGTAGGCTTGTTGACAAGTTAGCAAGCCACAAAGGATCGGACTTAATTACTGGTCCTAGTATGAGACCAATTACATTTGGGTCAAATATCTCAACCCAAGAAGCTCAGATCTTATTGTCTAAGTTATTAAGAGAGTGCGAAAAATGGCAAGCAGTGAAGTGAGCAGAGGCAATCGAAAAGGGTGTAGAGGATCTGGCGGCAGGGAGGGCGAGAGTGAGTAAGCCCAGTGCTCAAGGAAAGAGGAGTCGCTGGGGGATTAAGGGTTATCATATAAGAAGTCATTGTAGGGTCCACGCCATCCAGTGGGGATGAGGTAAATCATAGACGAGGACGTGGCTTTTCTGGAGGAGGAGTTCTCAGACTGTTTAATTATCCCTGAGGAGGAGGTAACAGAGGGCATTGAGGAGCAGAAGATCTCACGGGTGTAGAAGTTATTGGGAAGATAGTTGGAACTGGACTTTGTTGCAAGGAAACTATCAAGGAAGTGGCTGACAGTGTTGACACTTAAAAAAGACAAGATTCTTGTTGGTCCGAACAATGTCTAAACTTGTTGACATTTACAAAAGACAAGTGACAGACGAGCTGAAGACCAGTTTTCACCCATCTCCAAGGGACAAGGAAGCAACTTGGACTCCACTGATCCAGCAAGCAGACAGTGAACCCGAATTGTTTCTAAACAGACCTCAGCAGGTCTAAAGATGCTAGCACTTAGCATCGCATGAGCCCAAAGGATAGCCTCGTTTGAGAGGCTAATATCACTCGACTTCGCCTTGAAGCCAACTGAAAGCCTCGCCAAGAAGCCAACTGACAGCCTCGCCGAAAAGCCTCTTTTTCGGACTTCGCCAAGAATTGCCTCTAGCTCCGCCACGAGCTCAATGCGGGCAGCGCCATTATTGATCTGCCACAGTCAACCTTTGACTAATCAAATCTCCGGATGAGATCGGATCCAATCAGATCAAATCCAATTAAGATCAATTCAGAGATCAAATTTGGCAGTTGATTGCCACAATCTCTTGACTCTTCTAAAACGAGTAAGAAGATCAGGGGAAATCATCCAACGATATGGAAAGGATCAAAACAGATCAAGAGGATCAACCGACCTGCCAATTCTAGCTCCGCAGAAGCTATCCTAGCCTCGCAGCAAGGCTAATTTCCAGATTTAAACAGATTTGATTCAATCTGTTTCCATATCTTCAAGGGACGATTATACCCTTGCTCTCCCTATAAATAGCCCGCCAGGGGTACAAGGAGAGGGGATCGATCAATGGAGAGAGATCAATAGAGATCAATAGAGGCAGACAGGCATACGGGAGGACTCCACAAGCAGAGGCTTCTTCACAAAGCACCGTGCGTTCTCAAATTCAGAGACCTTTTAGAGAATTGCTTTCTCTATCCAGGGTGTTGATACCCTAACATCGTCCTTCTTCTAAAGGAATCTCCGGAACCAGGCGAGAAGGAATTCCTTATTGAAGGCGATTTTGAGAAGCAGCAAGAAGGGTTCTACCAACCTTCGTTCTCTGATTCCCCAACCAGGCGAGAAGGGAATCTCATCGCTCGCATCGTCAAAGGGACAAAGTGGTCACGCGCTGACCAGACTCCTATCGGCACACTTCTCCAGAATCTCTGAGGAGATCTACTTGTAATCTTTTTAAGAATACTTGTAATTTAGCTCCTCAACCTTTTTTTTGTAAGTTTTCCCCCTTTGCAAACATAATGGAAAACAGACAGTGGGGGGAGCTTTAGATGATTCCACTTTCAAATGAATTCTATATTTTTCAGATTCCAATCGGAGGAGGATAAGCTGAAGATTAGGATAGGGGTTCTGTGGTATGTCACAGGAAGCCATTAGCGTTAGAGGAATGGAGGCTTGGTTTCATCCCTTTAAAAGAAATAATGCAAGAATAATATAGAGTAGAGTTAGAGAGATCAAATGAGACAGCTAATCGCAAACACAAAGGGTTGTTCTCGAGATTCAAGCCTCTTCGTCCCTGTCTTCACCGCAATGAAGGATTCCACTATAATCAATATTGATTACAATCACAACATTATTCACTAAATATATAGATTCTTTATTATAAGTCATTATGGTATAATTTGTTCGTTTTAAAACTAAGGCTATAAGGAAAACTTTATAATTATCTTATAATTTCAAATGGGGGAAACTCTAACAATTACCCAAAGGTTTTATAGGCCTAATAAAAGGTGTCAAGAGTTATAATAATGTGGTCATGAAGAGTTCTGACTGTCATCACTTGAAAATATGAGGCTGTTAAGCCATTTGTCGGACCCTGAAAAATATAAAGTCATTCTGACTAAGAACCTTTCTAGGAGTATAGTCCTATTTTCATCGAGGGAGATGAGGTTAAGCCTATAGTAAAGTTCACCGACATCGAGAACTCAACCTACTTAATTGGGAGTGGTTCCATGAAAGAGGTTTAATGTGGTAGTAACAAGCTAGACTGGTGATACTCATATGGAGCATCAACCCGGATATATTTATATCCTATATGTAGCGTTGTAGCTACTACCCCTTCTTTATGGTGACGATGCTCCTATAATACAGCTAGGTAAGGATGAGTTAAACTTTTAATAAGTCTGACACATATAGTGTGGAGGGTATAACATCCAGCTGTAGTATCCTTGGAGGACTTACCTACGTGAGAGGAATCGTGATGGCCGCGATTGAAGGGGCAAAGAAGACCCTAGAAACTCTCATGAGTCATTACTGTGAGCATGACCATTAACGCTCAACCCACTCGCTCAATAAATGAAGACTTACTGTGTGTGTATTTGTAACGCCCCGACCCTGCGGGTACGGAGACGTTACTGCAACGTATATACGCAGGTCAGAAATACCCTCACGTATATACACTAAGCATCAGTACAGGCAAGAATCAGAGTACGGAAGCAAGTGGTGCATTATACATTTCAACATATGAGTACAATTACAAAGTTATCACCAGAGGTGATCCAATATTACATGAATATTACATCACTGATATGCGCAATTGCGAGATTACAAAGAGGTGTACAAGTATGAACAGTACACAGGCACTCACGAGTTTACAAAAGGAAAACTCGAGAGGCACACAGGGGGCCTGGAAGGATAGAGCTCTGGATGATCTGCTGGAGATCCACGCTACCGCTGCGCTTTTCAGGTCAGCAACTGGGATTCTACAAGCTCCAAGCTCCGACATGTTCCAAACTCCAGGACCTGGACATGAGAATCCAGGGGAGTCAGATAGAACTCCCAAGGCGAGTAGTGATACGAAAGCCAGATGGCGTGCAAGGATAAACACACGTGTATCGATAAAACCGAATCATAATCATGCATTGAAAATCGTGTCGTGAGCATAAGCATGTATAGGCAGGTAGATATATAACAAGTGATATCAAGCAGGAACTACTCATGGAATGATAAGATAGGAGTAGTAGACTGATGGAATGGAACATGGGTAATAAAACAGGGTATGAGTAGCTAATATGATAATAATTATAAAACCGGAAATCTGATGTAAAACCCAATAGAAACAAGCTCGGTAAAGCATACAACGGATCCATAGCTGGCATCTTTTATTATTATTATTACTCGTCTTACCCTGATGTCTAGATATGTGAACTAGCGTCCCAGCACACATATATCCACATCTGAGTAAAGCAAGGTTGTTATTGGAAACCAACGGGGGTATCAATGAACAATGTTTACAGTGGGTCCCGTACATGCCCGGGACCACGACCCAGGACGTTCCATCGCTGGTGTATGGAACCGGCCGCAAGGCCTACAGGAGGGTCTTATAGAATGGCCTTATCAAGATGGTACCAAGAAGGAGGGAGCTAGCACTCCCCTCGGTCGCCTGGAGGCCCACAGGTCAGACCGGAAGTTTTAGTTGCACAACATGCCTAGTACCACTGTAAACACGAACATATATTGATAGCCGCAAGTTTCCCCCGACCCAATGTAAGTTGTCCAGTTTTATGGTTTATTAGATGATTATCAGATTCTGGGAATGAGTAAGAACAAGTCAGGAATACATGTATCTCAGGTGTACAGTTGTACTGTAATGTATATCAAGTTTATAAGCAAGATGTCAGGTCATCATTCCCGTTATCGTGATAATCATAAGAGTCAAGTATATCATGCCGGGTGTCAAGTGATAGCATAACAGGAGGATGATATTTGGCAGGTGACCAATCATGTCAAGAGATTGATATTAGTCCGGTGGCAAGTCATGTCATAACAAGGGGCCTTGCCAAGTAGTAGCATGTCTGGTGTTAGGTGATAACACATCAGTTGTCAGGTGGTACAAACAGGTGTTAGATAGAAGCATGTAAAAGACAGGTATGAAGTAATGACATGGCATGTCAAGTGTTAACATATCAGGTAAATACATGGCATGTGATAGAATAGTAGCTGAGCACAATCAAGCGGAGCTGAGCAAGCTGGAGTGTACAGACAGCAAACAGTATTTAACACTGGAGCGTCTGGCAAGGTTACCGGGACAACTCGGCTTAAGGTGCGAGTAGGAATTCCGGCAGCATCTCGCCTAGACGAATCTAGTGGTAAAGCGCTGAACGCTGATCATGATAACCAGGCGGAACTGAGAGACCTGACGGTCCCAATCACTTCCCTTTCGAGATAGTGAGAGACCGGAGGCTGAAGGGCTGAGAGACCTGACGGTCCCAATCACTTCCCTTTCGAGATAGTGAGAGACCGGAGGCTGAAGGACGGAGAGACCTGACGGTCCCAATCACTTCCCTTTCGAGATAGTGAGAGACCGGAGGCTGAAGGCTGAGGGTCCAAGAACGCTCGGGGTTTAAGCGCACTCTCGGTGGCTACCAGCCATCCCAGGAGTGGGCAGAAACCCAGAGTTCAACGACCACGAAGGGTCGGCCACGCACAGTACAAAGCAGTAAAATATATATAAACATGGAATAAAATACATGTCGACCCGACAAAGCAGGGAAACCCAAATGGAGGCGAGAGCGAGGACAGTCGCCTAAGTCTTCAGAAAATATGGTGAAATCCCCGATCTCTGGAATCCAGAAAATCAACGCGTCAACGCGTTAAAGAGAAGTGATAGAGAGAGAGAGCACAGGAAGACGCGGGTTTGAGAGTGAGACGCGGGGTCGCAGACGCAGGATTTGCGTCGCGCAGGTTTCCACAAACGCGGGTTCGAGACCCGCGTTCAAGTAAGGACACGAGGAGAACGCGGACGCGGGCATGAACTTCGCGTCGCGTTGATATAAGAAAGCGAAGGTCACGTTATACAAGTATCAAGAACGAAGATTCGCGTTAAGGAATTGCCTAGACGCAGGGGTGAGATCCGCGTCTAGCAATTAAAGGGAGTGACAGGGGGAATGTGAGAGAGACGCAGAAAGAGAGAGAGGAGGACGCAGGTTTAGGGAGGAAAGCCAGAGAAGGAAAGGAAAGGAAAGGAAAAGGAAAGGAAAAAGAAAGAAGGAAAAGAAAGAAAGAAGGAAAGGAAAGAAGAGAAGGGAAGGCGGTTGGTTGTCGGCTATGGCCGGTGGTCGCCGGCGGCGGCCGGAGGTGGCCGGAGACAGCCGGAATCCGGTAGCCCAAGCCCAAGCTCAAGCAACCATGGGGGTGCAAGTGTAATTCATATGTAAAAATGGGTTTTTGCAAAAAGGTTTCGGAGAGCGAAGCTATAGTTCATTAGAAAGAGCTCTCCGAGGGGAAGAAGATGGCGCAGTTGGTGATGGCTAAGGTGGTATAGGTGGTGGTGGAATGGTGGAGAAGGTGGTGGAGAAGATGGGTTATTTGGTGAAAAAGAAGAGGAAGAAGAAGATGGTGGAGGTGGTGTTGTAGTTGTTGTTATTGTTGGAATGAAGGAGGAGATGGAGGAGAAAGAGGTGGTGAAGTTGGTGGTGAAAATGGAGGTGGAGGAGGTGGAAAATGGCTAGCCAAAGGAGGGAGCAAGAGGCTCTTTTCATGGCAGCCATTTCGTTGGCTGTTGGCTGCAAAAGAAGGAAGAAAGAAAAAGTGAAAAGGAGAAGAAGAAGTGGGGGTGGTTATATAATGGAGGAAAATAATATATTATAACATTGACATCATTCCCATTAAAATGAGACTTGTGTCTCCAAGAAACAAACCTGCGTCCAAGTGAAAAGAAAATTCGCGTCTGGCAATTGCCCAGACGCGGGAACGAAACTTGCGTTTGGGAAAAAGTTGCGTTAACAAAAGGACAAAAGTCATAATGACATGATGGGAGTTGATTATCATGCATTAAATGCAATATGGAGAGGATCTCTGCATTAAATGCGGAATCAGGTTGGTGAAACTCGCGTCTAGCGAGAAGGGAGAAAAATGGAAAAAGAGTAAAATATCTGGATAAAATTCCAGTATCTGGGAAAACACCGAAAACTTAAGAAAAGCCCGAAAAATAAAGTAACTCGAAAAGCTTTTCAAAAATTCTCAAAAATAATAAATATTATATAAAGATTTTTGGTGAAATTGGTTTTCATAAATTCAATCTCATTTTCAAAATAAAAATCCTAAAGTCAACCGGCAATATCGGTCTACACCGGGTTGGCCGGATTTTGATAAATTTAGAAAATTCTCAGAAAAAGTATTTAGATAGAAAATATGATTTTAAGAAATAATATAAAAAGATACTTCTAGTAATTCTAATTCGTTTGTAAATTAAAAATCCGGGAATCGGTCAGCGGCACTGGTCGACACCGGTTTTGAAGATTTTCCATTTAATTCAGGAAAATTTCAGAAAATCATAGAAAATCCAAAATATTGGAAAACGATATTTAAAACTGAAATCGGTCAAATCGGAATACCAGAAAGTCCAATCGAGCAATTTTCTAGGATCGGGTTCCCGGTTCAGACTAGGGCTGACTACGAGTCCACGAATCTCAATCCAAGACAAAACAATCGTATAAATAATTTATAAAGCAAAACAAATACAGGAAGTAAATCAAAAATACGATCGAAAATCTGAATACGCAACTAAGTACGTATTCCGGGAGCGGGGTGTTACAGTATTCTATCAATATCTGATAAAAAGGCTAGTTCCAGGCATAGTCGACTATGTCTCTCAGATGGTGATGAATTCACTAAGGAAGGTTTCAAGCTAATCCACCTGTCCTGAATTCACAGTATGATGTTGCCCGATTTCATTTGTGTTTTATTATTTGATGATCTGTTTGTTATTATTGTCGATTTGTTTTATCTTCCTTGAAACTCAAGCTTTTGGGAGGGCTGATGGATTTTTTGAATTAAAATAAAGGAAAAAGCTTTCATTGCAAAATCTTGTTTTACAAAGTCAACTTTGACCAAATCTCAGGATTTAAGTCAGTTGAGAAAATATCTCAACTGCTTGAATTTTTCTGAGGGAGTTGTTACAACAACTTGGATTTTAAAGTTATAAATAGACCCTCACTCCAATAACAAAACACAACTCTTGTTTTTCATCTTAAAAGAAAATCTGAAAACTACTCTCCGTGAGAATGACTTCAGTTTAAAAAAAAAAAAATTATCTTCTTTTTTCTGGACAACTTCTTCATTTAAACAGAGGCTCTGCCTACCGTACAAGGTCGATTCAACATCTGGACAAGTAGGCGGACTTTTGATCCTTTAGGGCAGCAACATCGCGACTGCATTCTCCAGACCAGATTTCTTTTGTTTTATTTTAAACTATAATTGTTGTTGTATCTTAATTTAATTTTGTAAGAATATTATATATTTTAAAAATAGTATAAAATTTTTAACAGATTAAGATTAATTTTGATGGAGCAGTGGGTCAAAGTACCGGTCAAGCTGGTGTGGCTTTATGGCACGAGATGAGAGGGGAAATCGTTGATGGCGTGACATTGTGCAGTTGCAGAGCCTAGTGGGTCAGGATGGCACCGTCAAACCCACCACGCATTGAGTAGGATTCTACTCCGACCGACCCCCCCCCACCCCCCCCCCCCCCCCCCCCCCCCCACCCCACCACACACAGTCCCCTCTTTGTCCACCCAATTTGTCGAGAGCTTATGCAGTGTGGACAGGAGTGCTGCGTAATTTGAGAGCATGGTGTAATAGTAAGTAGCTTTGCCTCGACTAACAAGATCGAGGAATATACTACCATCTCAATCTATAAACCCTGCATGTCTCATTTCTTTTCTTTTTCTGTTTTCTTTTTTATAGATATTTTGCACATAAAACTCCCAATGTTTCTCCAGTTGTGTGTCATCATCATGCAGAGCTATGCTAATTTTATCTGTATCATTCTAATTTCATCAGATGTCAAACATCAACAACACCCACTATTTTACTAAAAAAATCACTAGGGAAATAAACTCCAACCAGAGGATACACATATTCGTGAAATCTCACACATAACTTGACAAGACAACTCAAAAAGAGAGTGGGGCAAAAAAAAATTGTAAACTTGAGGTATATATGCTAAAATCCTATTAAATTATTTTAAATGTATAAAATCTGATTCTTAGAGATTATGTATATATTCTATATTTTTGTCAATCTAAGAATCAGATTCTATTTTTATCTGTTACTTTGTCAGGTCAAAATCAGATCAAGTCTATAATAAATTTCCAAGCATCATAACCATAAGATTTCCGGTACAAACTTCACTGATCTGAATCTAACTTCAACAATTTACGTTTGAGTTGAGATCTAATTTTTGGTCATCTAAGTATAATCAAGCAAGCAACAAGCAAAATGGTAATAATACAAAGCACAACTCGGGTCATATTATCCAATTTCCATCAAATATCTCATGAAATATTGTTATTGTTACGGTATGTAAGGTAAAAGAAGTATCTAAAAGCAAGAAGATCCCCAATACGAAATTTCTTCGTATGGATTGAATCCGAGTTTTTTTTTTTTTTTTTTGAAATTTCAGGCTGGTTTTGAGTTTTTGGGTCATTTATATTTTGGAAAGGTTATGTATTTGAGAAGACCAGAAAAGTAGAATTTATCTCAAAGAAAGAAAAAAGAAGAAGAAGACTATGAGAATATGATTATAATAAAACTCTTATGTGGAGCTAATTAGTAGAAGATTCATAGAGCTGATAATGAAACGTAACGTGAATTGACGAAATTATAAAGATCTGATGGAGAACTAAATGTGGATCATAATAACAAGGAAAAGTGATAGAGTGGGAAATAATCATTGTAGCCTTTGCTGGTATATTAGAAAAATGTGGCTCAACAAATAAGCGACTCACATGGGAAACTTGAGAAAGGTTAGAATTCCAACATAAAATAAATTATTGATAACTTAAAAGACAAAATGTATAATATTCTATTGAATTTGGAAATAAACAAAGTTAGTTTCCTAGGTGCTTGGCTTGGGCACTCATTGATGTGAGCGAAATATTTTCTTAACAAAAAGGTGAGGCTTAGGCATCTACCATGCAGAGCAGTAGAGGACTAACCTATTCGATAAAAGTCACTAGAAGCCCACTAGAAAGCCCAAAGGACGTCAGCCTAGGCCCAAACTTTTCAACCTTTTAGAAGCCCACAGAACCATTTTCCAATAATGATAGTTTTTGTCAATGGAAACTAAGAGACTAAAATAAAAAATTTAAAAAATAAATAAAGACAGCCGAGTAGGGGTAAAAGTGCAACTGAGTTCCCCCCCCCCCCCCCCCCCCCCCCCCCCACACACACTTTTGGGTTGAAATATAGGCCGTAGCCTAGCCTGGTGCAAGCTGGACTGGACAAGCATATGCTAATAATGGTATTGGTATCAGGGACCAACAAGATAAGTCTGTTTGGTTGTCGTAATTGACCGCAATTCATAAGTCGTAATTATAAATTCTTTTACGATTGTAAATAAGTTACATACATGTAAGTTTTACAGTATTTGGTTGGTAATATAAAGTTGAAAGTGAGAAAGTGTATTGTATTTTACGTGTTTGGTTGTCGTAATGTGTAAGTCGTAAGTGGAAAAGTTGACCGCAAAATTAACTATTTGGTGATTTAAAAAGTTTTAATATTGTAAATAAATACTAAAAATGCTAAATATTAAAAAATTAATATTAACATAAAAAATAATACAAATTTCATGACCATAAAATTAACTATAAGTAGGCTGTAAGTGAGTGATAATTGAGTTGCAAGCAAGTGATAGTTGGTTGCGTAAGTCTTTTACGAATTACTGTCCAACAAACACCGTAAATGTATTTGGGTTGTAAGTCAGTTACGATTACGGCCTTTTTCGGCCTTTTAGGACCCTTTCAGTTGGAATTATTTCTCCCCTCAAATACACCACATCATATCTTCTTTCTCAAAGAGTTTTTCTCTGTTTCTCTTGTCAGCTTTGCCTTGTACTTTATTAGATTTCTCAATTTTCAATTGGAACCTCTTCTTGTACGCCTGTTGAACCGCGAACTGTGTTGTTGTATACAAACTCTGTTTGAGAAAAAATGTGGTCCCAAAATCTTGATCTGCCTCGAAGGTTTTCATCATAATCCGTGTAGCTCAATGATGATCATGCTTTCGTCACGTCCATGTACTAATAATAGATGATACGAACTTGAAGAATAGAAAACTTTCATCTTGAGTATTCTCCTTATGTAGGAAAGGATCTTTGAAATCATTACAAATGATGTACCATGATGTTGAATGTCTCTCATGGGTAGTAATCCTTCTGAATGCTCGTCTTGAACAACTTCTTTGAACTCCTCTAATATTGGCTTCATCTTTTCAAAAACTTCATGGATGGAGCGACCTCTCTTTTGTCAAATAAAAGAAATCCAACTCTCGAGAAAATCATGTCGACAGCAAAAAAA
>JAVJIF010022233.1:0-64396 GCA_038442645.1 Agave tequilana
CGCCGGCGGCGCGCCGGCGCTGGGGTGGCCACGGGGCCACCCAGAGGAAAGACAGGGAGGGGGCAGCAGCCCCCTCCCCTCAAGCAAAGCCATGGCCAGGGCCTGTTGCCCTGGCCTGGCCGGACTTCTGGCCGCGGCAGCGCGGCCAGAGGGGGACCGGGGAGCCACGCCGGCCCTCAGTGGCCGGCGCCGCCCGGGGTGGCCTCCGGCCACCCCCAAAAGAGAGGGGGAAGGGAGGGGCTCCGCCCCCCCCCGCTACGCACAGGGGGCCAGCAGGCCCCCTGGCCGCGCCCCGCCGCTGGCGACGCGCCGGCGGCGCTCGGCCCCCCACCGGGGCGCCGGAAGAGAGGAAGGTGAGGGGGTCTCGTCGGCTCCAGGGAGGAGAAGGAGAAAAAGAAAAAGAAAAAAAGAAAAAGGAAAAGAAAAAAAAAAGGAGAAAAGAAATGATTGAAAAAAAGAGGTAGGGTTAGATTTTAATAAAAGAGATTTTGATGTGATAGGGGATGGGATGGCAGGTGATTTGATTGGAGAGGAGTGATGTGTCAGGTTGACTTTTTGGGGGGAAAGTGAAAAGAAATGGGGAAGAGAAAAAGGAAAAATAATAATATTAAAATAGGGTAAAAATTCGACTGTTTCAGAATCGTTCCGAAAAATTCTCAAAAATAGAAATAATATTTTAAGATGCTCGGTGAAATCGGACTCGAGAAATTCAACGTAGATTTCAAATTAAAAATCCTGGAATCTTCCGGCGGTACCGGTCGACACCAAAACCGGTGAATTTTCGATAAATTCTGAAAAATCTCGAAAAATGAATTTAAATAGAAAATGATATTCTAAGATGTAACGTGAAAGCCGTTTTGAAAATTCAACTCCATTTGAAAACTAAAAATCCGAGAATCAGTCAGCGATACCGACCGACACCGTTTTTGAAGATTTTGCAGAAAAATTTCAGAAAATTCCAAAAAATCATGAAAAATTTAAAATATTAGAAAACAGTCTCTGAAACTGAAATCGGTCAAATCGGACTAGCAGAAAGGCCAAATCAAGCGAAGCACTAGGTTCGGGCCCTCGTTCAGACTAGGGCTGACTCCGAGTTCACGAATCCAAATCCACACAAAACGATCACACTAATAATCATAAAACAAAACAATTACAAGATAAATCAAAGAAATATGCTAGAAAAATCAGAATACGTATCTACGTACGTATTCCAGGAACGGGGTGTTACAGGAGCCTCATCCCACATGACAGGTATTACACAAAAGTTTGTTTCCCTAAATATGTCCATTGCCTACCTTTCTGTTAAAATTGCTGATGGTACTCATTCACCTGTACTAGGCAATGAGGTCTTCAAGCTACTCCATTCTTGACCCTTATTGATGTCCTATATGTTCCACGTTTTCCTATTAGTCTCTTGTTTATTAGTTATCTTACTAAACAAAATAACTATAAAATAACAATTTTCTCTTCTCATTGTGTGTTTCAAGACCAGTCAACTGGGAAGGGTATTGGTTTAGGGCATGAGCGAGGAGGCATATACTATTTGGACGATCGAGTGACCCCTACAGGCTTGGTTGCAGGTCAGCCTGATCCAGTTTTACTGTGGCACTGGCGCTTGGGTCATCCTTCGTTACAAAAGATCCGGTCAATTATTCCTGTTGAGTCCTCTATCTCTTTTTTAGGTTGTGAGTCTTGTGAATTAGGTAAGCATCATTGTGCTATCTTTCCGAGTCGAGTCAATAGTCGTAGTAGTTCTCCCTTTGAGTTGGTCCATTCTGATATTTGGGGTCATAGACTCATAGTCATATGCCTTCTATTAAGGGTTTTAAATATTTTTGCTTTTTATTGATGACTTCCCTCGTACGACGTGGTTGTATCTCCAAAAAGAGGTCAGAAGTGTCCAGTGTAATTGAGTCTTTCTTTAATGAAATAAAAGATCAGTTTTCTACTTCTATTCGTGTGCTTCGTATTGGCAATGTCCTGGAGTATGTAAAGAAGGATGTATTTATTTTTTGTTCCAAAAATGGTATTATTCATCAGACCTCTCGTTCCCATATATCCCAACAAAATGGAGTTGCCGAAAAAAAATATAGACATATTCTGGATGTTGCTAGAGCCTTAATGATACATATGAGAGTTCCAAAATATTTATAGTTTGTTGCTGTGTTAAGTGCTTGCTATCCAATTAATAGGATGCTTTCTTCTGTTCTCAATAATAGATCTCTGTTTTCTTGTCTCTATGCTATCAAAAACCCCTTCTCCATGACTCTCCATGTTTTTGGATGCAGTTTTATTCAAGATTTGTCCCTGTTCTAGATAAGTTATCTCTTAGATCTGTAAAGTGTGTATTCGTTGGGTATTCTGGAACTCAAAGGGAAACATGTGCTATAATCCCTCCACCAGGAAGTATTTAGTGTCTGCTGATGTTACATTCTTTGAGTCTGTTCCATATTTTTCTACACAGGCTTCCCTCACCGCATCTGAGACTATTCATCCTTCACTGCCTGTGCCATTACCTACACCTGCTTTTGCTTTTTTTGCTTTTACTTTTTTTTGCCAGTACCGCCAGCAGAAACTAAAGATCCACCTGCATCAAAGTCAATACGGGATTTCAGATATGTTTACACTCATCACCCAAAGGTTCCTACCTTCGGACCTATTCTGGCTATTCTTCTACAGTAGACGGTCCTACCACTCCACCATCAGCTTCTCCCTCTGATCTTAATGTTCCTATTGCCTTTCGAAAGGTAAACGGTCTTGCACTGATCACCCTATTTCTAATTTCGTCTCTTATGAACCAAAATCCTACTTTTCGTCAGTTTGCTCTCTTTTTGTCTTCTGAGTCTATACCCAGGTCTTATACAGAGGCTTTATTTGTACATGCTTGGAAACAAGATATGGATGAGGAGATGAAAGCTCTTGCTTCTAGAGGAACTTGGGAGTTGGCTTTAGCACCAACAGATGCTGTGATTGTTGGTTGTCGCTGGGTATTTACTTTAAAGTACCACCCAGATGGCTCTGTGGATAGATATAAGGTCAGACTCGTGGCCAAGAGGTATACTCAGACATATGGTATCGACTATTTTGAGACGTTCTCGCCAGTTGCTAGGATGAACTCTATCAGGATTCTGTTCTCTATTGCTGTCAACCTGTCATGGCCACTGTTCCAGCTGGATGTCAAGAATGCCTTCTTATATGGGGATCTTCAGGAGGTAGTGTATATGGAGTAACCTCCAGGTTATGTTGCTCAGAGGGAGACTAAAGTCTGTCATCTAAAGAAGGCTATATATGGAGTCAAGCAGAGTCTAGATTTGAGAAGTTCAGTCTTACTATTTTTGGTATTGATTTTTGCCGATGTCATTCAGATCACTCTGTCTTCGTTCGACGCACAAGGTCTGATATTGTAGTTCTGGCTGTCTATGTTGATGACATTTTACTGATTAGGAGTGACTCAGTTAGGATAGTAGAAAGTAAGATGTATCTCAATCGTCATTTTATGACCAAAAACATGGGACGTCTAAAATACTTTCTGGGAATTGAAGTTGCATATCAAAAACACGATGTACTTCTTTCCCAGCGAAAGTATGCTCCGGATCTTCTTGAGGAAGCAGGAGTTTTGAGATGCAAACCTGCTACCACTTCAATGGAAGTCAATGTAGATTTATGATTTGATGACAGTTATACACTTGATGATCCAGGAAGATATAGAAGATTGATTGGGAAGTTAAAATATCTCACGGTTACTAGGCCAGATATTACCTTTGTTGTGGGGTACTGAGTAGATTCATGCATCAACTCAGAGAGATTCACTGGTTAGCTGCAATGAGGATCCTGGCTTACATTAAAAGTTGTCCAAGAAAAGGTTTGGTGTACAAGAAACATGAGCATGTGTAGCTTACATTAAAAGTTATCCAGGAAAAGGTTTGGTGTACAAGAAACATCGGCATGTGTACATTTTTGGATATTCGGTTCAGGTGATGTCGATTACCGAGGAGATAGAAAGTCTACCACTGGGTATTGTACGTTTGTTGGAGAAAATCTAGTGACTGGGAGGAGCAAAAAGAAAGATGTTGTGTCTTGCTCGAGTGCAGAAGCTGAGTATAGAGTTATGGCTCATACAACATGTGAGATGGTATGATTAAAAAATCTACTGATGGAGCTTGATTTCAGACAGCCTGGGCCCATGCCTATGTGTTGTGATAATCAGTCTGACATTTATATTGCCCAGAATCCTGTATTCCATGAAAGGACTAAACATATTGAGATTGACTGTCATTTTGTTAGAGATGTTTGGACAAAGAAGGTGGTTACATTTCAGTTCACACCGTCTTCAAAAGAGTTGGCTGATCTCATCATTAAAATTACATCACCTCAGGTGTTTTCTAACCTATGTAACAAGCTGGGCATCCTAGATTTCTATGCTCCAGCTTGAGGGGGAGTGTTAAGATTAGTTAGTTATTAGTATTGGGTTATTGAGTTGTTACCTATATAATACCCACCTTGTCTTCTATATATATCTTGGACCTTCTCTTATATTATTCAATACAATCTACTTCGAGGGTTTTATTTTTCTACAGTTCTTTTTAAGTTATGTTATTTTGGTTAGCACGTAGGAAACATATTTCTCATTTTTAAGAACATGTCTTTGCAGAGTAGGGGCTGCTTTACACAACCTTGGGCAATTTTATCTTGCCCAGCGGAAACTTGAGCAGGCTCAGAAGTGTTATGAGGTATGGGGATAATTTATTCCTTTCTGTCTTTGGGTTTTTGCTGTTTAAAGTGCTTCATTTTGTACATGAAGTTGATGTGAAAATATAGTAAGCATAATTTCTGGGGGAAAGGTTTTTTATAGCCATTCCATATTGCATCAGAATACTTGTATCTAAATTTTAATTTTCATTAGCATGAGTTTCTTTTTTTGTTAAGTTGAATGTTATATCTGGATACATACTGGAAAGAACACTATTCTTCCTCAATGACCATAGCACTGGTAACGTGCAAAACTCTCTTCATACCCCTAATCCTTATCCTAATATCAACTATGACCAATTCACTGTTAGTATTCAATCCTAACCCATATAATAACTAGAACCCTAACCTGAACATCAGTCCAAACTCGTAACTGGTGCTATAATGTGACCCAAAATGTATTGGGTTTTTCTTGGAATTTGTATGGACTAATATTTTGATCTCTGGATTGTTTATTTATTTATCTTGGTTTACATGGGTATATTTTCTATAAGCTTTTGAGTTTTTATGCTCTTATAGATAAATTCTTTAACGATTTCCTGAATTATTAAGAATATTTTTTACCTTTGAAATCTTTTGGCTCAAGTCTCTCTTTCTCTGTGTTTGCATGTGTGCGTTCATTTTTCCTTTTATTTTATCTTAGGGAGAAGAGTTGGCAACTTGCCCTCTTTACGGTTTATCTCCTAATAAATACCAAAGGTTGTTTGCCATTGATCTATTTTGCAGGGTGTTCTTCCAAACTCCTCGATTTTTCAGAACATGTTTAAGTTGTAATTCTCAACTGGTTTTTTAAACTATAACTTTACACATCCTTTTTTGTTTGTTTTTATGAAGCCATTTGATGAAGACTCAATGGTTTATTTCAAAATCTAGAATTTATTTTATGATCAGTAATGGTTGTTACAGTTTTGGGCCATTAATTGTTATTCTCAACTGAATCTCAAGATATATGTTCTGAAATCATGCATAATTTATCATTCTCTTTGTTTTTTTTCCCTCAATTACAATATGTTCCAGTTTTCAATATATTTTCCATCTTGAAGCTTATTGTGAAGCAAGTTACATTTTTTGACTGTTAGCCTCTACCTTTTATTTCTTTTTTTGAGAACATATCAACGTATGCCTCTGCATACAGACAATCTCTTTTCAAGCACCAACAAGTTAATTAATTCTTTGTTTATGCTGCCTTTGCCTTTGTGATAATTTGCTTCATTGTCAACTTGTGTTTTTTTTTTTTTGGCAGCGAGCTCTGAAGGTATTAAATGATGTGTGAATTCTCCCACTTTCATCTCTGTTATGGTGATTCCTTTCCTTTTGAAATCTACCTCCTGCATTAAGAGTTTGTCTTATTTCTTAATAGGATATTTTGATTTCAATAGTATATTTTATTGTTCTGTGTAGATAGAAGGACGTGTTCTAGGCTATGGGCATACGGATTATGCAAATACCATGTATCATCTTGGAACGGTAATCACTTGTTTCTCCAATCTGGATTTTTTGTCATCCTCATTCCAGCTGTTTGAAAATTACTTGTATACTCGGGTAGTAAATATCTAGGTACTTAGGAAAAATTTATTTGTGGAAGCCTTCCTGATAACGTTTTAAATGCTTCGTGTAAGTCTTTTGCAATGCATTATATTCTAAGACAGTAGGGGTGGGAGTAATAAGGTTTAAACCAGATAACCCGAAATATTTTGGTTTTCTGGTGATTCAGTTTTGTTCGGGTTCTGATAAAACAAGGAATTTTGGTTCAAGAAGAAAACCACATAAACCGACCAACTTCAAATAATTATAAGAAAGAGTGTGTGTGTGTGTAACTATATAAAATGTATAATTTTATGTATATATATACTATTATAAGCATAATGTATTATGGCTATTAATAATATTGATAAAAAATATAATAATTTTTAATATACATATCGTACTTAATAAAAATATGTAAAACTATATATTAATGAATTTAATTCAATAAAATACGAAAGCACCAAATCAAACCGAATACTGAATTACATCGGTTCAATTTCAGTTCGGTTCAGAAATAATTCAGTTTGTTCTCATTTCCCCTAAAATAGGGAAAACTGGACTGAAGCGACCAAATGTTTACCCCTGTAAGATAAGGCTGGTACCAATCGAGCAGTTCTGTGGTGGGTTCTAGGAGAGATGTCCTAAATGATAGGGAGGTTCACATCCAGTGAGATCATTTTGCAAAGATGTAGTACAAGAACATGGGGTTCATAAGAATCAATTTGTATGGATCATCATATAACATCTTAGATAGTTTAATTGCTGTCATTTCTTTGCATGTATTTTCCAAAGCTTGCAAGGACATGTATCTTTTTATGGTATCTTTTCTTAAACTTTTGGAACATGTGTAGTCTACTAAGATATACCAAGCATGCTCGTTTTCTGTTGAGAGTGTGCTATTTCACACGAAGAATTGAAATTGCACGTACTGTGCATATTTTTGATATTTTCCTGAAATGTAAAACTGTTTTTTTTCCCTCGTGGCAACAAACTATAGACAGATTTTATAAACAACAGTTTGTATGCCAGGAAACTTATGGACAGTTTTCCTTCGTTATTTTCAGAGGCAAGACTGATTCACGATAAGAATAAATAAATAAATATTCCAACTCACCACGTAATGTAAGCTTCTCAGATGAGAAATCTCTTTTGTACCCAAAAATAAGGCGTCCTCTATATTAGCCCTTGATGTGCAGCTGGAACTCTATGAAAAACATAAGAAACTACACTTAGTAGGTTGTCTTATGATTGGCCCTATATTTTGTGCGTCACGATAGCTTTGCTCTTCTCAGATTGAGTTAATTTTTTTTTCTAAACTATATCTAAATGAAATTAAAGATCCTTTATTTGAAATAGCACCCTTTTCTTACAACAATGGTTATTTTGACCCTGAACATCACATCATGACCTTTTAATCTTTTTTTTTTTGTGAGGGAAATGACCTAGTCTTGAAAAATGTTTTGGCTTAGGCAGCAGTCATTGCGGCCTGTAAGTTTGTAGTGATCATGTCACTTGTCATAAAACTAGTGTACAATGAGCTATATTGTGTGAACTGTATTTTCTTTTATTTTCTATCAGTGCATAGGTTTCATGTTAACTTGCAGGTTAATCCTATGAGTATTTAAATAATGATGATGGGGAAAGGGGGACACATGATTTTGGAATTAGTTATTTATTTTCAACAGAGTACTTTAGTTTTTCTGCATGTATACTAACAATTTGAAAAATACTAACTTTACTACAAATGTGATAATCATACTACAGTGTATTGGCCTCTTGACTTGATCCCGATATGTGTAGTTCCTTTTTTGCAAGTGCAATTAGCATGCTAGGGGGCTCGGTTTTTATGTAAGACACTTCTATCATGGAGCCGTGTCGTGTTCGACAAGAAACGTGTCCGACACGCGTGTCGAACACACGCGTATTGTGTATTTTTAAGAATTTGCCACGTGTTCATTTCAACTTGCCGTGTCCGTGCAACATAGTTCGATTTTATCGAAAATATGAAAAATCGAAAACTGAACCGAATTTGTAATAACCGAACCGACTTGATTGTAGTTAAGAACTGAACCGAACCAAAATTTTCGGTTCGGTTCAGCTTGTTCGGTTGGGCCTTGGCCCAAAAAGTTATTTTGGGCCCAAATTTGGACCCATATAGTTATTTTGGTTATTATTTTGGGTGTGTTTGTTTTGAGCTGCAACTCGTAAAACTGCAAGTCGTAAAATATCTTTTCTATTTTTCGTTATTTGTTTTGCTGCAAAACAGCTTGCAAATGACCAACCTTATTTTTTTCACTTGCAGTTGCTATAGTTAATTTTGTGATCATTTAAATCTCACTTTTACACCCAAATTTTCTCACTTGCAGCTGCTACAGTTAATTTTGTGGTCATGTAAATCTCATTTGTATTACACTTGCAGTAGCACTTACTTGATAATTAATATATAATTTAATATTATTAAATATTTAATATATTTAATATTTTAATAGTACTTATTTTTTATTTAATAATTTAAATTTTAAACTTTCATTTTTATTATTTTTAATATTTTGCTAATATTTAATATTTTATTACTTTAATTTAATATTATTAGTTAATATATTATTATTTTATTAGTATTTTATACCAATTTTTTAATATTTTAATACTTTATTAGTATAACGATATTATGTTTTAATATAAAATTACTATAGATATAATACTTTATTAATTTTATAATATAAATAATTGCTTTATTAATATTATAATATACATTATTATTATATTTATATTTTATTATATTTAGTATTATAAATATATTTTATTTTGTTAATTTTATAATTTTATTATATTACATTAATATTATAATAAATTCAATATTGTAATAATACTTTATTACATTTTATAATATTATAATAGTATAATATTATAATAATATTTTATTAGTTTTATTAACATTTTATAAATATTTATATTTTATTAGTATTCTTAAAATTTTATTATTATTCTTTAAATTTTCTTAAAATTTTATAATTATTTGTTTAGTTAACATTTTATTAATAATATTATTATAAATTACATATTAAAGTTATTAATATTTTATCCCAATTTATTAATATATTTTAATTTTAATAGTAGATTTACTTTATTAATATTTGTAATATTTAAATCACTGCTACAGTTAATTTTGTGTTCCATTTTTTTAACTTAAACTTTTACATTACCAACCAAACACCGTAAAACACAATATAGTTTCCCACTTACACTTTTACATTACCAACCAAACACCATAAAACACAATATACTTTCCCACTTACACTTTCACATTACCAACCAAACACCGTATAATAAAATATATTTTCCCTGCTACCGTTCACTTTTACCATTCCCATTTTACGACTTACGATTTGTGGCCACTTGCAGCAAAACAAATAAGCCCTTTGGCCCAAACAGTTATTTTGGCCCATATAGCTAAATTAAACAAAATTTAACAGAATTAAATGCGTCTCAATTCAACAGGTCAAGCCCTTTGCTCTTTGCTCTCATTTATGTAACAATCAACAATTAACATCTAACATCTAACAACAACAATCAACAGGTCAGGCACAAATAAGCCAGGACTTGATTGGTACCATTCAGCCCTTTGCTCTCATTTATGGGAAGAAAAGGAGGTGGATGAAAGTGCAATTTGTAGAGAGAACCCTAATTCATAGAAAAATTAATATAGAGACTTAATACATGAGCCTTCTCAAAACATAAAAAAAGAAAAAAATTATAATCCAGAAAAATTATAATTCATGACGAGGTAATTAATTGCTCTAATATTTTCTGAGATTATTAAGTCCTCAAAACTTCTGAGATTGGCATCAACAATTTGCTCTAATTCATAGAAAAATTAATCCAGAGACTTAATGCATGAGCCTTCCCAAAGCAGAAAAAAAAAAAAATTCCAGAACAGGTGAGCAGGACTTAGCTTAAAAATCTGAGAAATTATATAGTCCATGGGTTTAGGATTTGATCAGGCCTTTGAATCGTTGATCAATTACATATAGAATCTCAACATAGACAGCCCTCTCCTTCAATCAAAACACTCAACAGAAAATAGAAAAGAAAAAAAGGAAAACATAGAAAACAGATTTCTATAAAAGCAATGGCACCTTTGTTCAAATTCGAGCTTGGAAAACTTGAGAGATTTGACTAGGAAGTACCCAAAAAAAAAAAATCAATTTTTATACCCTTACAAGTAAGATGAACTCGGGTTTTGAGCAGGGATCAGGTCAAATTACCGTTCCAACGAGAAGCCATTGCAGTGGACTCGAGGGGGCGAAAGACAGGAGAGTGGAGACAGACATGCCGGTGACTGGAGAGATCGAGTTGCGGGACTTGAGAGATCGAATTGCGACCTTGCACAGGGACTTGAGAGATCGATTAACGGGGACTTGTCTTTGCCGGCGACGGACTTGAGGGGGGAGACTGGAACGGAGAGATCGAGAGAAAGAGAGAGGAGGAGCTCCGCATGCAGAATTGAAGAGAGAGGGGGAGATACTTTTAGTTTTAGGGTTATATATATATTATATTTCTTTATTAAAATATATATTGATTTTTTCGGTCAGTTCAGTTTGGCAAACGTAAAACCAAAAATCGAACTGAAACGAACCGAATTGTTGTTTGGTTTCGAACCCAATTTGTCGGTTTGGTTCGAAAAATCAGTCCGGTTTGGTTTATTTTTATTTTTGCTCACCCTTAAGCATGACTAATGTTTTTGTAGCACCATATTTGTAGCCTATGAAGTATGAAGGCATTGCTCCAAATTATTACATGACTGACAACTTTGCATTTGATAGTTATCTCAAGTCCGTTTCATAGTTAGCTAATTGCCAGCTATAAATTACAATTGATGCATATTGTACCAAGGCAACATGTTGTAAATTTTGTAAAATTTTATTAGAACTCTAAAATTATTTCAGAGTCTATGTTACTTATAACTTGTTTGAATTGCTATTAGCATATCAACCCAATTCAAAATTCAACAATTTTGTATACAGTTTTGTTTATTTAATAATAATTAATATTTAATTGAGAATATTATGGGCCCTTCTTTGGATTCAAGGCATCCACCATTTGTAATACTTTCTGGGACCTTGCTGAAGATGTTACTTTTATTAGAACTCTAAAATTATTTCAGAGTCTATGTTACTTATAACTTGTTTGAATTGCTATTAGCATATCAACCCAATTCAAAATTCAACAATTTTGTATACAGTTTTGTTTATTTAATAATAATTAATATTTAATTGAGAATATTATGGGCCCTTCTTTGGATTCAAGGCATCCACCATTTGTAATACTTTCTGGGACCTTGCTGAAGATGTAACTTTTACAAGAGAAACTAGAAGATAGCAATGTAACTTTTCTAGCAGCGCTGAAAAGGAAAAACTACCTAACACTAGCATGTTTATTTAAAAAATTAAGGGAAAAAGGATGCCAGTTGCCTTAAAAGTGCAATTATTATTAGGAATTAGAGTAAGGGTTAATAACAGGTAGAATATGAGCGGTCACACTGCAAGCTTGACCCAGTGGATCCAGTGTAGAGATAGTTCAAACTGTTTTCTGGTTAGGACCCAAGTCCAGCTAAAATCACCTTGGACCCGATCACAAATAGTTCAAAGTGCTTCAGGGTTAAAACCACAAGAACACATTTCACCATGTACTCAAAGTTGAGTTTGACACCCAGATCAACTCACGAACTTTGAGGAAAAAAGTTTAGTTCTGTTCAAGGCATTGTGTCACAATGTGTCGACATACAGCTCCGAAGATTCAAAGACAAGCTGACTAGGCCCAACTAATATTTTGCGGAATATGTTCTGGCAACTACTCTGAACAGCAAAGCAATGGATTATGATTTTTCACTTCAATTGGTGCTTTGTTTAATATTGAATAGCTAATCTTAATGGACATGAAAGAGACCTTTTAACATGGAAACAAAGAGCAACAGTGGGATTTGAAACCTTTGTGCCTATTCTTCCGAGTAAACTTCTGAATCAAATTGCTATTGTTGTTTACTAATGAAAATTAAAGTTACCAATTTTATTCCTGTCAGGAGAAAAGGAGAGGGAAATACTGCCCTGGATTATGGAGTATGATGTATTTTTATACCATCCATCCATATCTCATAGAATAAAGTGAATCTATGTTTGGTTAAATCATCTACTGTTTTTGATATGCCCCTAAACTCTTCTTAAATAACCAGTAGTTTATCCTTAAAAGTAAAAATGTATAGACAGAGGCATAAATGTATGATTATTTTTTTAAGGTAGATTTTCTGGGTGGGAAACTGCAGTGAAAAGATATTTATTTATTGGGTTTTATAGATGTTAGTCCCTCAAATCCCATTAGTTATACCCAATTAGTCCTTCTAGTTAATTTCCATCCAAATAGGAAGAATGTTTCATTAACATTAACAATTTTACACATTATGACCATTATACCCTTCCTTAACCATCTATTGAATTGAATGTACCCAACAACTTTCATTTTATTTAACCTTAAATATATTGATGGAGCCCAACCACTTTTATTTGACCTTAAATATCTTGATTGAATCCAACCACTTTTATTTGACCTTAAACCAAACTCAAACTTACCCAACCTAATTCCACCCACTTAACCTAACCATCCTAGATCTAAACCACACCCCTACATGTCATCTTCTCCACCCCCAACGGTAAAATCAAAAACCCCTCCTCTCTCTTTAAATCCCTCTGCCCATACCTTCTTCTCCATGTGAAACCCAAAAATCCCCACAACCCCATTCCCTTCTCTTTAGAAGAAAGCAACCAACAAAGCTATTCCTCAAAGCTAAACTCTCATCTTTGTCGTAACAACACCCATTACCCATCCTTCTTTTAAAATGACATCATCAAGTTTCAGTGAAGATGTAATCTCAAGCACCATGAAACATTGTCACTGTGGTCCACAATGTAGGATATGGACTTGCAAGCAAGGTGAGAACAAAGGCCTTCAAATTTTTTGGTTGTCCCAAGTACGAAGGTCTTTCTTGCAGGGGTGGTGAATTTTTGCTTGGGTTGATGATGCTAAAATAAGGCACTGAAGATTGAAAAAGAAATTGAGAATCTGTCAAAAAAATAGATCAAGTGCTGAGTTTGATGAGGATAATCTGTGCGTTTGTAGTTATTTTCTTTGGTCTAAAATTGGTGCACAACTTAATGCGAGAGAGAGAGGGGATGTGTACCTGTAAGGCATGTGATTTGAATCATGAATGGCTATAGCAAATTTGCACGTGTATTAGCCCCACTTTTTTTTTTTTTTTTCAAGTTCTTCAGTTCAATCAAACCTAAGCAAATGTTATTTTAATCATGACTGGCTGCCTCTCAAAAGTTTGTGTTCCTGTAGTAGTTTGCAGATAACACTTGGGAGACAGATTTAGAGCAACATCAATCACCCTTAAGCATAAAAACAATTATTTTACCTATTAAGATTATAGCAGAACACACCCATAGCTTAAAACAAAGCAAACAACAGTTGTATTGCCATTCAAACATCATAGAGTTTATAACTACATCATGCCTATAGTTTGACTACTATCAAATGACATCAAACCCATAATCTACAAGTTCATACCCGTTAATTAAGTCTTACATCAAAGTTCACATAAATAACAAGTTGAAAACCATACAAAAGACTAAAATCTCACATCCAAACCACCTTCCTTTGGAAAATGCTACTCCACTTTTAGATGATCCACTTTGAAACACTTCACTCTAAAATGGGCCACTGTCATTGTGAGAGCTGGGCTGAGCATCAGTGATGGAGTTGGTATAGCAAGAGTGCTGCCGATTTGCCTTCCTATTGCTGCAGTTGCTTCCCCTCTATCTCTTGTCATGCCTCTTCTACAAGATTTGCTCCCTCTTGCACCTTTTCCTCCTCTTGAAGTTCCACTACTGTTGGAGTTGATGGTGCTTTTGTAGTGCCTCCTCTTATTCTAACTTCCCTGGATGATGGTGGACCATTGGTTCATATTGTCTCAATTGCTTTATCAGGACATTGCTCAACTTCTTACCTCTAACAGATGGTAATTTCCTAGGAATTCTTTCTTGTTGAGAGGTTACAACCCTACAGGAAAATAAACATCTCTTAGTAGCCTTCACAACTTGAGAAATTCACATTAAATAAGGATTAAAAACATAATCGAGTTTCTTTCACTTTGCATTTGGCTTTGCCTTTGACTTGTAGCGAATACATCATTTTCAGGTGCAGATGTTGCTCATAGATTGATTGCCTTCTTACAAGTATTTTTGTGATGGCCCGAACCTTGACATTTGTTGCACATATGCACTCTTTTTGATACTTTACTCCCTCCATTCTCATCCTTTCTCCTAATTCTCTTTTCTTTGACCTCCTTCTAGGTCTTTTTGTGTGGTGGACCAATCTTGTTATCCTTGTTGTACTCTCTCATTGGTCTTTTGAAGGAAGAGCTCCAATGAATTTAGCATAAGCAAGTCTATACCGACACGTTGCACATCAAACTTGTATATAATTCAGTAAATTATTAGAACTATAAGAAATTGAAAAGAAAAGCATATGCAAAGTAGGTATAACTGCTCACATAGAAGTAATCATCACAAAACTAATCTCATTGTGCATTTCTCAAAAATCCAATGAAGTTAGCTAGTTGAATACAAGGATGACCTATGAGTTGCCATCTTCTTCAAGTACATGTTCTCTCTTTGAGATTAATGATCCTCCTCCTCTCCATTCATTCTCCACTTCAGCTGTGCTATCATTGGTGTGTCCGACAATATAATCATTCAACTTCTTGTTAATGTGTTGGAAGTATCTTTAAGCATATAGAACAAGTTTTCTCTTCCACTTTGCTGATTGCTTCCTTAATTTTTTTTTTCATTATTTGAATTCTAATCTTGTCTGCAAGATCCACCACTAAGTACCTTGCTTCTAACACCCATTCATTGTAATACTCTGACAAATTGTTAGTGATGTAGTGATTTCTGAAGCTAGACAAAATTGTCATCTTGACCAAACATAACTATCTTCGCTTTCTAGATAATCATATGCTGCTTGTGAAACTCCCTTCAAAACTTTTATGTGAAGTTTGAACTCTTTGGGAGCAAAAGCTCTTGCTGCATTCTACACAGTTTGTTCATAAAAGTCCCCTGGAAAGTTCTTAAATTTCTTTGACAACTGTCTCATAACACCCTATGCTCCACATGTGGAAGCAAGAATGTCATTGCCTCTAACAAACCCTTCTCTTGATCAGAAATGATGGGAAGATTGTCTAGTTCTTCTTGAAAAGCTTGGATCAAATTATGCAAAAACTATTACCAAGTCTCACTTGATTCTTCCTCAATAACAGCAAATGCAATGAGAAACAACCCATTATTTTCATCAAGTGCAGTGGCAGATAATAAACAACCAATTTACTTTGACCCTAATTGACACCCATCAAATCTCACGAAAGGTCTACAACCAAGCTTGAAACCATCTATTAATACTTTGAAGCATACAAACATTCTTTGGAATGCATTACTGGCTCAAGCTTAACATCTACATGGCTATCAGGATTTCTCTTCAATAATTCATACTTTAAAGACTCCACATGATCATAGCTTTTCTTCACATTACCAAATATAATCTCTTTACCCTTTTCCTTCCCACTACAAGCCATGTGATATTTGATGGACAATTAAATCTTTGCTCAATTTGGTTCATTATCTTCTTGGGTTTTATATTAGGATTTGCCTTAACATCACCCATAATGTTCTTAGCAACCCAACTAGCAGTAGCTTGGTAGTTCTTGCACTTGTTAACTCCCAAACAAGTGTGTTCAGTATTAAGTATTGGAATTTCTATTGTCTTCCCATCACACAATCTCTTGGTCCTCACATACCAGGGGCAACCTTTAGTCATGCATCTAGCTACAAACCTCATAAGATCATTCTTCACTGCTTAATAATTGAATTCTTTCTAATGCTATACTGCTGCAAACAAAATCTTAATTATTTGACATCGTTAAAGTTCATCCTCAAATGCAACTCTGGATTATCAAAGTCGGTGTTGTATATTGCCCCCTCTACGCATTCAACCTCTTCAACTTCCTCGGGACTGCAGTCATTCTCTGAGCTATGAACTGAATGATAATCATTTTTAAAGTACCAATCATCAGCGTCATCACTACAATTCTTTGCATTCTCAATAGAAATTTCACCACCTAAATCAACTTCATCTGCACGCTCCTCAATGTGCAAACTTGGAAGATGTCCCCCCTCCATTGTTTCTACATTTATGTTCTATTCAAAATAGCAATCCTCTTGTATCTCATCTCTGACTTGTCTCATTTTTATTCTCCTTATCTGCTGCATAGTCAACTTCTTCATTCACATTCTATCATCATCTGCAGGATACTCTTCAGCTTCACTAGAATCATAACAAAAATCTGCATGTGTATTCTTCTTTCTAGCCTTGCTTGTTCTCTAGGAGGGTTTCTTTTCGTGTATATTATTGAAGAAAGTCCTCAGAATCCACTAACTTTTTCTAAAATCAGGAACATATCAACTTTTTCTCTTTGAAGATGAATTCTCAACACCTCCATAAACATCTCATTACACCAAATTCCCTCAAATTGTCTAGGATCAATGTTAGGAATAGTGTATGACAGTTTTAACAAATGTCCTCTTGGAACTGCCAGAAACTCAACGTGTTAGACCAAAACTCTTGAGGGTCCTTTCATACTCTACTCTAAGTTTCTTCTGATTCTCAAGTTCATATTTCTTTCTCCCGGTCCTAGGACAATTCTCAAATAACCATTATACTTTAGTTTAATTTCTATCACACCTTCCTCCACCCTGCTATACAAAAAGAACCAAAGTAAACTCTCTAATAACTAATATATGACAAAAACAAAGCATTAAGTACTTATTAAGAAATCTAACAACTAATTACTCATTGAGATTACACATTGTATATTGAGAATTTGATAATACTGGTAACATATAACACACCTACTCCAAACAATTTTGCATGGAGACATCATCAAGAAATTATTGCTAATATTTGCAACAAATTACTACTACAAAAGGCCAAATACTCTCTACCACAAGTCATCTCTCATTATCAACATATAAACGTGAATGAAACATTTGACATGCTCATGTCAATCAAGAAATTTTGCGTGGAGATAACATCAAGAAATTACTATACAGTATAGCAGCTTCACGTCAAGAGAAATTGAGAAAAAAATGGTAGCGTATAACAACTTCTCATGCTTTTGGTATTCAACTTGAACAAAGCATACAATTGAGCTACAATTTCCTATAGAACATCATGAAGCTTCTTCCCTTACTAGAAAAAATTAGACAAACCACCCTAAGCAAGTTTTGCAAAAGATGCATGTGTAAACCTCTATTATTAGAGTCTAGTCATGACTGAACGTGACATTCACATCACACTATTTAAAGTGAATAGTAGCAGAGGCATTTGAAGAGGTCACAAATTCTCACAATGTTGAGGTGATGAGGACATTACGCCGCTGAGACGACTATTTGATCGCGCCAATTCTAGATCCAAAAAATGGCGAGCTGCATTTTTTTGGTTTTAACTATTTTTTAATTTTAGTTTTATTTGCTTTTGTGGTGTTTTTTTAATGTGGGCGTTTAGTACCACATCAGTTTTTTTAGAAGTACTCTTTTATAAAGTTTATAAAAAGCCCCAAGACTTCTCTTTAGATTAGTATTGAATAATCGAAATTTTCAAAAATTTTCAATATAAATTCTTGAGATTTGCTCTTGAGTTTTGGCGTGAAGCCGTGTAAGGGGTGTGAAGCTTAAAATTCTATCTCGATTCTCAATTCAATTTTTAAACCCTACTTTTCAATTTTGAAGGTGGTTGCAATTCATATTGTTTTACATCAATTTGGTGTCAGATCAATTAGTTTTCATCCCCTTTCCCTCCTCCCAAACCCTAGTTCTAGATCAATCTTAGATCTATTAAAAAAATTGATCTGAAACCCTAACAGATAAAAAGAGAGAAAAAGAAAAGAAAAAGAAAAGAAAAGAAAAGAAAGAAATAAAAAATTTCTCGCCATACTGTTCATCATCCCCTCCCACCGCCTTCAACACCCACTGTTTCTCGTCTTTCGCCGCTGCCGCCTCACGACATCTAATCCAACGCCACGACGGCACCGTCACAGTCCTCCTCTGCTTCTCTTCACCATCGCCACCGTGGATCTCGTCGTCGGAACCTCCACTGACCTCGCCAATGACATCCCACCAAATCATCGCCATCGCTGAAGCCGCGACATCATCAGGTTGCCCTCACCAACGCTGATCCAACCTAATCGGAGCAGATCCAGCTGCTCTTCCTCGTCGTCGACAACAGCCTCGTCGTCGACAGAGCAGCCTTGTCGACAACGCCTCTCCTCCTTGTCGCCGATGCCACTGAAGCCCAGCAATACCGCAGCCGACCTCTTCCTCCCACCACTTCGTCATCAGCGCCGCCGTCGGACCGCCGCCAGGCTTTCGTCGCTACCAGATCGAGAAAACCCTAGGCATGAGTGGGGTTTACCAATTGGGTTTGACCAATTAGCGACCCGGTTAACGGCCCATTTACAAGCCGGATTTGACTCAGTTGCTGACGTTGACGACTCTTTTGCTAACGTCATCGGTTCGACGAGCCGACCTAGAGCCTCCGGCTCAAACTGAGCCGACTCAGAGCCGCGGCTCAGACCCGAGCCGACCCCGACTCGGCTGAGTGACTCAGCCTGACTCGGCGAGTTGACTCGCCTGACCCAGTTCAGCTAAGTTCAGCTTCATTTCTTCCGAAAACTATTCTGAGCTCATTTCAAGTTCAAATCGAGCCGTTTTCGAAGCAGCAGATTCGTGAAGATTAGCACTACGCGTCTACAACCTTCATATCCAGGTTCGACCTGTCACCTCCAAGGTAATCGTTGAAGTTTCTATTCAGTTATTTCTGTCTCTTAATTAAGATAGCTCCTTCAACTTGTCGTAACATATAACCTATTGGCTGTTGTCCACTAAAAAGTGAGTTTGTGTGGATCTGCCTTTGAGTAAAACCGAAATTGATATTAATTGTGAACTCAATTAACTTGAATTTGTGGTCACTTGAACTGATTTAAAATTTACTGTGTTTGCACATGTAGTTTAATCAGTGCCCTAACATTACATTTTTTATCATATATTAATCAACAAAGCTTAAAATTAGTATTATTTGTCATTAATCTGATATCTAATTTTTCCTGCATAGCATACATCTCACCTTAGGATAGTCTATTTTTAGGATTAGTTAGGAACTCGCATGCCAATTAGAAGTGGTAAAACTTTTTATGTAGGAGAAATCTCTATACCAATAGGTCCTAACCTAAATGATACACTTAACACACTCATCGCTAGGATAGATCAGATGGACTAACGATTGCAAGATTTTAAAGATCAAACTGATGCCAATTGCAAGGACTTGCCACATGACTCGATAGGCTAGAAACAATCGAAGGAAAACCACAAAGGAGAATGGGTCTCGAACTAACAGCAGGTAACCCAGGCGTTAGTGAGCTCAGCCCTACAATACATAGGACCTAGATACGCAATATATCAAAAGCATAAAAGTCGATGCTCATTCGTTCGACGGGCGTTTAGACCCTCAGGCTTACATAAATTGGCAACTAGCTGTGGATTGCTACTTTCATTGGTGTGACATATCCGAGTTTAGGAAAATTTGATTTGTCATGATGAAGCTAACTGGACAAGCGGGATAATAATACTGGGGGAACCTTGAAAGGATGATGAGGTATAGAAGGGATGATCCAGTGGAGATTTGAGAGGGCATGACAGAGAAGCTTATGTTGAAATACATTCCACCGTCCTTCAATCAGCAGTTATTGGACAAGTGGAATAGGTTGACCCAAGGAAACAAATCTGCCACTGATTATATCACTAAGTTTGATGAATATTTGAATCGGTGCAGTGCAATCGAGTTTGAATCTCCCGAACAAACCCTATCTAGATTTATGTCAGGCTCTAGGGATTACACCGAGAGCTCATCGCTCGAGGTATCACGACTCTAGATCAGGCATATCAGTTAGTCTCCAATTTAGACGAGTCCAGAGGATCTTACTTCCATCGAACTGGTTCTAGGGATAGTTCTAAAACCGCAACTGCTAGCAAACCTAGTTTTAGCTGATCGTTTCCCGCCACGAGCAAACTTGCCTCCAACTCTTCAAGCGTCAAACCAGTAGGTTCTTCTAGTTCAAAATCGACAATCCTTGAATGAATGACTAGTGAATCAGCGAAGGTCAACTCGCGTATCCACTGCTACAATGTCAAGGGTATGAACACCTTGTAAGCCAGTATCCGAGTTAAACAAAAACTCTCTTAGTGGAAGTTCTCATTGAAGAAGTGAAAGAAGATAGTCTAGAAGTATTCGTGCACCAAGAGGATGATGACTCAGATGCCTCTGTTGAAGAATGTGAGTTTAATGGTTGCATTAGAACTTTAGTAGTGACTGACCGAACTCCTAGTTATGATAGAGCCCATTTAAGAGTGATTAGGTGCACTCTAGCGCAGCCTGAGCAAGTCAACGGCTGAAGAAAAACTGCTATATTTCAAACATGCACGAAGATTGGGAACAAAACCTGCAAAATGATAGTGGATAGTGGCAGTTGCATCAATGCCATTGTGTCAAAATTAACCACCACATTAGAGATGAAACCAGTGAAGTATCAAATCCCCACAAGGTCACATGGATCGACGCTACATCCATAGATGTACAAGAGATGGCAGATTCTCATTCAGTATGCCATATACACAGACAACGTGTGGTGTGACATACTCCTATGAATGTTAGTCATATCATTTTGGGATGATCATTGATGTTTGACTTAGATATGACTATATATGGACGAACTAATCACTTGCTCGTTCTCCATAACGACAAGAAGGTGAAGTTAATGCTGAATCAACCTAAGCCACCAACTTCAGAAAAGAAGATTTATTAGGCCAAAAGAAAGTGGAGACACTAGATCTTGAAAAGAGTGATAAAGGCAAAGGAAAGATGGTAATGAACTTGATCAGCTACGATCAGATTGAAAAGAGCTTGAATGAGGGTTCAACTTGCTATGTACTTGTGACTCGAGAAGCTGAGCCAGAGGCTGAGTTGCAGATCCCAGGACATACTAAACCAATACTTGAAAAGTTTTCTGAAGTCCTCCCCAAAGATCTGTTAGGTGAGTTGCCTCCTATGAGAGGCATTCAACATGCTATTGATCTAGTTTCAAAAGCAACTTTGCCAAACTTTTTCTATTACAAGATGAATCCTTCCGAGCACGCAGAATTACAATGACAGGTAGAGGAGTCACTTGACAAAAGATTCATCAAAGAGTGTTTGAGCTCATGTGCAGTCCCCGTACTTTTGACACCAAAGAAGGATGGCACATGACGCATGTGTGTGGATAGCCATGCAATTAACAAAATCACTCTCAAATATCGTTTTCTCATTTTTTGTCTTGACGATATGCTGGATTTAATATCAAGTGTCACAATATTTTTCAAGATTGATCTTAAGAGTGGGTACAACTAAATTAGAATTTGGCCAGGGGATGAATAGAAAACTGCATTTAAGGTCAAGGATGAGGCTATATGAATGGTTAGTTATGTCCTTTGAACTGTCCAATGCTCCTAACACCTTTATGAGATTGATGACTTAACTGTTTTTGTCATTTATCAGTAAATTTGTGGTGGTGTACTTTGATGATATATTAATTTACAGTCGAACTCAGAAGCAACATATGGACCATGAGACATGTCCTTCACACACTCTAGGTTGAGAGGTTCTATGCAAACCCGAAGTACGCTTTTTGTAAAGAAGATTATTTTCCTAGAATTTGTGGTTTCATCAGAGAGAGTTTTTGGAGACCCTGAGAAGGTGAAGGCAATTACCAAGTGGTCACAACCCTGAACGATTAGAAAAGTCAGGAGTTTTCACGGGTTCACCACTTTCTATCTTCAGTTCATAAAAACTTTAACCCTATCATGGCACCAATAACTGACTGCTTAAAGAATGAGAGATTTCAGTGGATTCCTGTCGCCACCAAAACTTTTAAGAAAAAGAAGAGGTTGATGACTGAAGCTTTTGTTATACGTCTACCAGATTTTTTTGAAGGTATTTGAAGTAATATACGACACATCAAGGCTTGTGATAGGTGGTGTACTGAGTCAGAAGAATCATCTCGTTGTCTATTTCAGCGAGAAGTTAAATGACGCCCGACAATGATACTCCACATATGATAAAGAATTTTACGCGGTTGTGCAGGCTTTGCGCTATTAGAGACATTATCTGCCACCGCAGAAGTTTTTGTTGTATTCGAATCATGAGGCGCTGAGATACCTCAACCCTCGAAAGAGGTTAAATGCAAGACATAGCAAGTGAGTAGAATTCCTCCAGGATAACACATTTGTCCTTAAGCACAAAGCGGGAGTTGAGAACAAAGTCGCTGATGCGTTCAACCAACGAGTGATAATTTTGGTAGCTATGAGCGTAAAAGTAACAAGATTCGACAGATTGGGAGAGGACTACGAGTGTCCCGACTTTAGAGAAATATATGTCACATTACAGGATGGTTCTGTTCGAGAGATGGACATGTTTCTATTACAAGACAGATATCTATTTAGATTCTGTAAGCTGTATTCCCGCACATCCCTCAAGGATTTCCTCTCTTGGGAAATGCATGCTGGAGATCTGGCTGGACACTTCGGCCAGAACAAGACGATTGAGGATTCTACTAGTCGAGCTTGAATAGAGATGTTAAGATCGTTGGTCAGTGTCGCACTTGTCAACTGGCCAAATAACAAAAACAGATTGCCTGTTCTTACACTCCTCTCCTTATACTTAGTTGCTCTTGGTAAGACGTGAGCTTAGATTTTATACTAGGATTACCAAAAATGCAGAAAAAAATGACTCTATCCTAGTAGTGGTTGACAGTTTCTCCAAGATGACTCACTTCATTCCATATTTCAAAACCTCAGATACATCCCATGTAGCTATTCTTTTCTTTGATCATGTCGTCAAATTGCATGGATTGCCTATGACCATTGTGTTAAATAGAGATGTTAAATTTGTAAGCTATTTCTTGTAAACATTGTAGCACAAGATGAGAGCCAAACTGAAATTTTCGACGACCTTTCATCCACAAACCGATGGGCAAATTGAGATAGTCAATAGGACATTAGAAAATCTTCTTAGGTGTTTCATTGGGGAAAATTTGAAAACTTGAGATCTAATCTTGCCAATGGCCGAATTTGCATACAATAACCCTGTCAATATGACTACAAGTCTTAGTCCATTTGAGATTGTAACTAGTTTTAAGCCTAGGCAATCAATTGATTTAGTTCTCATGACTCATCATCATTCTAGGGTATCAGATTCTGCTTCTACATTCGCATCTCATATATGCGCATTACATGAGGAAAATCATAGAAAAAATAATGAAAATAATGTTGATTATAAAGCTTTTTTTGATTTACATCACAGATTAAGATCATTTAATGTCAGTGACTATGTGATGATCCGCCTGGGATCCGAATGGTTTCCTCCGAGAACCGTGAAGAAATTGCACGCGCTAAGCGTAAGGCCATTTCAGATGAGGATCAATTCAAATATTTATGTAGTGGACCTCTCACCGTATTTTGGCATTAGTTGCAGTTTTAATATTGAAAATTTGGTTCCATATAGAGGTATTTTTGATACCCCTTCTCGTCTATTCATAGATGAGCCTATCCAGGACCTTCTTTTTGAGAGCTCTCACTACCTCCACTTCCTCCAAAATTACCTTATACAATAGAAAATATAGATTTTATTTTGAATGATCAGATTATCTCTACTAGAGATGGAGGTATATGACACTATTTTCTTAAGTGAAAAAGAAGACCTTAATCAGAGAATTCTTGTATTACTGAGGATGATTTTCGATAGCTTCATCCCGAACATTACCACAGCCAGCAGCAGCTTCTCACCGCACACTCGACAGGGTCCGAGTTTTTCCCACCCCAGTGGAAATGATGAGACATTACGCCGTTGAGATGACTGTTTGATCGAGTTTATTCTAGATTCAGAAAATGACATGCTGCATATATATGGTTTTAGCTATTTTTTTATTTTAGTTTATTTGTTTTAGTAATGTTTTTTTTATATAAGCGTTTAGTGCCACATCGGTTATTTCTTAGAAGTATTCTTTTGTAAAGCCTATATAAAGGCCCCAAGACTTCTCTTTAGATTATTATTGAATGATTGAAAATTTCAAATTTTCCAGTTTAAATTCTTGAGATTTGCTTTTGAGTTTTGGGTGTAAAGTCCGTGTAAGGGGTGTGAAGCCCAAATTCTATTCGATTCTCAATTCAAATATTAAACCCTAGTTTTCAAATTTGAAGGTGATTGCGATTCATATTATTTTACATCATGAGGACAACTAAACAAGTACACAACTTCCATATGAAAAGGCAGCAATAACGAACCAAAAATAAACATTTTGTTGTCTTAATTCAGTGATGTGGACTTGTATCCAAATTTCTTTATGGAGCACAATTGAAACTTAATTCTGAGTGTTATGACATTGAAATCCAATGATTAACATATACGTTTCACAGATTCTAACAAGTAACACCTAATTACAGTGAGCTTTGAGAAATTCGACCTCTGGTCTGTAGTCCCAGCCATGCTATCTTCAGCCTTTCTATCTCAAGTCTTCCTTTAGCCTTAACAACACCTATTACCCACTTCGCTTGATAAAAACCTGATGAATGTAGTAAAAGAAAATCAAAGTAAATTAAGAGATCCATCAAAATTCTCGTGAAAACATCAAGTCTCAAAAATTCAGTTGCTGCTGAAATTAATCATAAAAATCCAAACTGAAAAATGATATAAAGTAGAAAGTTCACAAAAAAAAAAAAAACCTTTTTTTTTTCTCTCTCCCTTCTTCAACTGAACTCAGCTTGTCCCATATTTCAAATTCTTCCTTCTTCTTCAACATAAAGATCGAAGATTTGGGTGGGTGGGGGGGGGGAATGGCAGTTGGGTTAGGGAAAGCGAGTGGATTTTTTTTTTTTTTTTGGGGGAGGGGGGGGGGGGGGTGAAACTCTAAAAGTTTTCATATGGCCGGGGGGGGGGGGGGGATAACTGATAGAGGGTGGGGTAGGTGGAAAGTCAAGTGGGCTACTAGGGGTAGTTAAGTCCAAACCTAACCACGATTAGCTATTTAGATGAAAATTCTAACAGTAGAACTAATTGGGTGTAACTGATGAGATTTGAGGGACTAAATAACAATTCAAAAGATTTGAGGGACTAATATCAAAATATGAAAAATTTTAGGGACGAATATCTTAAAAACCCTTATTTATTTATTGAACAAAGGCCATAGCCCGATCTTAAACCTGGGACCTCTCATTTCCCAACCCGACCCTTTTACCACTGAGCCAGTTCTCAGTGGCCAAATCAAATTATATTTTCACTGGTGAGTGCCATTGAAAAGATAATTTGAACCGCATTTTATGCATAAAAAAAATCTGTATTGATGTGAAATGTGATATTGGATAATCAATTGACAAACAATCAAGGGTAACTATTGGATCAAAGGATCTGATTTGCTGCATTTTTCTGCAGAAATCTCATGAAAGAGAATAATACATGATAAAATTTGTTATTTATTGAAAATATGAATCATAATCTAATTACAAGAGATTTCACCCTTATTTGGACTTCCAGACCTTACTTCTACTTCAAAAAAGCTCTAAACTATACTAAATAGAATATGAGATCCTGATGCTAAAATAAAGACCAAACCCACAAAAAAGACATCTGGTAACCTAAAACAACTACATTGAAGCTATTGACAACTTATTAGAAAACCTAAAAAATGAATAAAGGAAGTGGTACATTACCCATAGTATACATACACTTTTTATATCTATATGTTCAACATTATAGGTAAATATATTTGTGCAATTCTAAGATCTAAATTTTGTGTAACTTAATTTGAAAGGAGTTAATGATTTCTTATAGGCAGGCATTTGACGCAGTTCCTGGCCCATATTTTATTCCTGAAATCTATCAGGCCATGTTGGATGCCAAACTACCCTATTTTCTTGTACTTTCTGTAAACCTGAAGCTATGCATTGATTTGTAGTATATTGTATGAATGTAGAATTCACCGTAATAAATTTTGTTACATAACTATTGGGGTTTCTATTTCTAAAATTGGTTTCAAAATGTTTCTCACTTGAAAACATCAGATATCCATGTAGGCGATGAAGTGAGGCTGGAGATAATAATCAAGATACCACATTGGTTGGAGATTCATTTGGAATGTTTTGAGTTTGAAACTGAGGCTATACCAGCAGCTCTTTACCAATGCAAATTGATATTCATGTGCCTTTTTGTTTAGGACAACTGAACCATAGTTCACCTTATAGCAAATAATTCTCTATGAAGTTTAAAGTAATTTCTTTTTGTTTTTTATTAAGATGTTTTTGCATATATCTTTTCTGTTAGATTTCATCTTACTCCTACTATCCTTCATACTTCTAGAACTTAGCATCAGTTTCTTTTTTCAGGTGCTTCATCTTCTAGGGAAGGAAAAGGATTCTGAGGCTCTTATTCAGGAATCTATTAGGATTTTAGAGGTTCTCCATTTTTAATTCATGTAACCATAGAGCTTGACATGCATTCAAATCATCTCAGTGTTGATTGATTTTAATTTCTTAGGAAGGAGGCCTTGGGGAAACAACAACTTGCATACGAAGGATGAGGTATCTTTCGCAGGTAACACATAATTATTGCTTTCTCAATGTCCTTTATTCATGTCTTGGATGGTATCAGAGTCATAGTTCGACACATCAGTGATGTCCTGTTATGGTATGAACGCAATTAATCTATTGGAGTTAGTCATGCAATGTATCCACCTATCAAGAAAGCATAGATATGAAAAGGATTGCTATAATCAAGGTTTGAAATATCAGAATCGGTATCAGTATTGGCTGATGGTTTCTGATATCGGAATCGACCATATCGGTCGTATCGGATGTTCGTCTCGGGCATATCGGTTGCTACTTAAATTTTTTTTAAAACAATTGAAAATATTTAAAATTTGTAAGATAATTAATTATGTTTTGATATATTTTGTAAATGGGTAAATTGCAGAAAACCCCCTATACTATCAGGGTTTGGCACTTTCTCCCACGCACTATGAAAACTGTCACTTTGCCTCCCCGAGACTAACTTCTATCATATTTTTCGTTAAGAATGGTCATGTGACCATCGTGTGACTTTAAAAAACCTACTCCCAGCCTTGTTAACTCCCATTAATTTTAATTGTATTTCTTAACTGTTAAAATTGCGTTTAAAGTCATTATTCAGTTTACCATAAAACCATTCAATTTAATTTTCTTCTTGAAATCCACCACAACACCACCATCTTTTCCCCCTCAAACCGATCACACCAATCTCTTTTTTTTTTTTTCTCCTTCCGAACCCATCATCACCTCTTCCTCCTCCTTGTCAATCCACCACCACCACCTCCTCCTCCTCCTATTCCTTGAACCTACCAACACCACCACCTCCACCTCCTCCTTCACCACCAACATGTTGATCTCCATCCCAAACATCAACACAAAAATACACTTTTTGCTTCTGCATCTTGTGTTTGGAAAATTAGCAAGCTCCAATCATATAATAAATGAGAGTACTAGATCCCATGGTTTAAAATTTCAGTAGCGATAGTGGTATCAGCCAATGTTTTAGTGTCAATATCATCGATATCGGTCAAATCGACAATATCCGCCTCGATGTCAGCCAATATTATAGGGTTAATATTGTATCAGGTACCTCAAAACCCGATGTGATATTGCCGTTATATATGAGAATTGACAGGTATTCGATACCATTAAATCCATGTACAAAAACTATCCAAGTCATATAATTGTTTATCCACTTATATTTAGGATGTGGAGATCACTGTAGATCATATAATCGACTCTATGTTGGAGTTTGGAGTTATAGAGGTCCACAGATAAAGGTTTCTCTTGCAACACATGCTACGCTCCCACACCCGAACCCCTTGTGAGCGCTTGCATGTCCATGTCTGAAAGTTAGCTAACACTCAGTACTTGTACCAACACAAAGTTCATTATGGTGTGGTGTGGCATCACCCATGAGATGGTCATAATGTTCTTTTGAGCTGCTAGCATAGAAAAACTCCTACACCAGTGCCTCACAGCTATCATATGTATGTGTATACATACGGAATTGCACATGCAACGCGAGCGAGAAATTGAAAGACATTATCACAAAATGAAAAAACATTGAGAATAAATAAAAAAATTCAAAGGTCCATGAGAATGTTAACCTGTCAAATGTGCGTCAATATACCATCTACCCACATGATAAAGTTAACGCCACTCACCCATTTTATCTTTTTGAAAGTCTTATAAGATATACAGATATATGTTTTTGTTTTTAATTTAAATAATTTATTTAAGGTAACTTCCTGTCTATCTATTCAAATGTGATTTCTTAACTATCTAAGTGTGCCTTATGTGGCGTAATAGTAGTATAGAAGAGTTGTAGTTTGTTCTAGGGGGGAAATGTAGAGAGAACTAAATATTTAGAATTGGTTGTTGATTGTATATGAATAGATTTGACTATATATATTTTGTAAAGATTTGAATATATCTAGATTTAGATGGAGTTAAATATATTTACGAGAAAATAAATCTCAACAAGAATTTTAAAAATATTGAAAATTCTCTTTCTCCCTCCTCGTTCCCCTATCCCATCTTCTTTCACTTGAATTCATAATTTTTTTGGGAAAAGCACTTTAATTTTTAAATATTTCAATAGAAAGGACCACATAACTAAGCTTTCATATTGAATCGAAACCGAATTCTATAGAATTTGGGAAGTTTTCGTAAAATAAAAATAATTTACAGATTCATTCAAAAAGTTTTAATTAATTTAGAGAAAACTTATGACAGGGCCCCTCGAGAGGTATTATCATTATAAGATTGCGTCAAGGGTCAACATTATGTCCTTGTCTCTTTGCATTATATTTAATGGACTTACTAAGCCATATTCAGGATGAAGTCCCACGGTGTGTGTTATTTGGTGATAATGTAGTATTACTTGATGTGACTGGAAAAAGGATAAGTTCTAAAATAGAAAGATGGAGAAAAACTTTAGACTCTGAAGGATTTAGATTTAGTAGAATGAAACAAAATAAACGGAATGTAACTTTAGCAAAAAAAGTGAGAAGAAATTAGCGTACAGTACAAATTGATGGCTAAGAAATACCTCGAAGGCTCATTTTCGTTATTTGAGATCCATCTTTCATCAATATGATGGAACCAAAGAAGATGTGATTCAGAGAACCATAGCATGATGGTTAAAATGGAGTAGTGTTTTTAGAGTTTTACGTGATCGTAATTCGTAAGATACCCATGAACTTGAAGGGAAAATTACATAGAATGATTATATGGGTAAAAAGGTTCGAGACTATTTAATCTATCATTATTAGGATAATTTGGTTATAGAAACCAGTTTAAGTATTTCTAATCATCCATGGAATGGGCCAATATGGAGTCCTCTTAGATGCTTAGTTTGTGAATCGTTCTTGTGGGATCATTTCCAATATTTCCACACACAGGGGACTCTTTAGATGGTGATGGAAGGATTTGGCCTAAAATCACATTGTGGAGCATTCTAATGGATGATGTAGACCTCTCAGTATGGTCTAAGTGAACAGTTTTTATAGATATTCATCTGTCTAGATTCCTGAAACAAACTAAAAGTATGTTTCAACCTACCAAAATGACATGGTGGGGTGGGGTAGCTCCGTGGGGAATGCATTAGTTCCTCTTGATCTACAGAGCATTAAAAATTTGTGCAAATAAAAATTGTGTTTCAAATAACCTGCTCTCCCAATGTTGCAAAAGAAGTGGCTCTTTAATGTAGAAGGCGAGTAGCATTAGATGAAACGATTACCATTTAGAAATCTTAAAGACCCAACTTTTTATCCCTATATTTTTAAGTTATGCGTAGATCAAGATGAACATTGTACATCATCTGTAGAAGTGGCTTACCTTGTTATTTGGTTGGTGGGAACAAACTTTTAGCTCTACGCTACACATGTGTATGATGTGTGTGTGTGTGTCTGAGAATCAAAACCTTTACTTTCCATAACAGATGCAAGTATGGAAACATGGATCTAGAGCAATCGAATCTCCATCTTTGGACTCGCGGCAAGCACGCCACCCACGATAACTTTATTGCCCCCTGCTACTGATTTTTGAACTATCTTTATTCCACCTAAACATCTACTAAGCTTAAGCTTGTTGGGTCGAGGGACAACAAACTCCATTTAAGTTGATCTGCATTATATAGAAAGCCTATAAACTAATGTTCAACTGATTTTAAATTTTCTTGGCTATGCAGCAAATTCGCAAAAAAATGGATAGCCAAAACTAGCAAGTCTTTTAGATCTATGATCTGTAATGTTTCTTATAGTACCCAGTAGCATCCAAGAAGTATCCCAAGAAGTGTCATGTGGCCTAAATGTTAGAAATGGGCAAGCTTCATAATAGAGGCATCAATACATAATAGGATGGGAGGTTAAGTTTGTCAGACATCGGTAAGTGGTTCTAAGATAAATAGAAGATTTGGTAAAATTTATCACTGTATTTCAGCATGTGCATAGAAACAGCTTTAGAACACATACTAACAGATAAATACAGTTTAAGCATAAGAAGATTTGAGAGCCACTATTTAAAATTCTTAAAGGAAGCGGTCATTACTTATTAAGTTCTTTATGCCCATCATTTTAAAGATTTCTAGCATGAGCCATTATATTTTTTTCAGCATGTCAAAGTTCAAGTTTTACTTTATTTTGATTTAAATATATGCCATACTCTGATTAATTCTTTTGGATTCAAAAGCTGAACAGTGATGTCTTGATTTTCTAGGGATATGGGAGAACAAATTCAGTATTGCTGTTGGATATTTTTCTTCTTTTGCAATTTGCTACAATTTCTCTACCAAAATTAGTTAAATCCTCATCTGCTGACTGTTGTATATTTATTTGCCCATACCACTTCAAGGTCCATGCAAAGCAAGTATTTCATAAACATCATTACTCATATAAAATATCTGTGGGTTGATTTGATATCATTAAAATTTACTTTGCTCACAGATGTTGCTAAGCTCCAATCGACTAGTTGAGGCGGAAAAACTACAAAGAAAGATCTTACACGTCTTAGAACTTTCAAAGGTTTATATCTTTTCTAACTCTTTGAAATGATTTCCCATGGGCATGGCATAGAGATTAATATCTTCATCGATTAATCTGGTGATTCTTTTATGCTACCCCTGAAGTGCTGATTATGAGATTTTCTTATTCTTCTGATAATGTACTTAACAAAAAAGATTTGGATCAACAGATCTAGAAGTGCTTCGAGAAAATATTACTTACATACTTATTTTGTCATAAATTTAGAATTACTACTTTGATGAAAATAATTAATTATTTATTCAAGGTTCTCAGTATTGGCATATTTTACATATACTTAAGAGTGAATTTAACCATCAATCTCTTCATAAATTCTGGCAATGTTCTGACTTTGGCATTTTCAATATCTTGCAAGATAGCTAGAAGCCTAGGAGTAACATGCCATGATGCTTACAAGCTAACTTCACTGAAAGCTATAATAAGTCGAAGATTAGTTGCTAGGACAATACCTGCATTATCACTCTTTAGAGAATGGGTTTCAGATACTTTAATGTTTGATACCGGTGGGATTCCCCTGCATGATGCCATTTAAACATAACAAAGAAATAATACATTGTTCTCTCTTTTAGCGATTGCATATTTGGTCTAGGCATTATCCATGCCAACAAATCTGTTGACATTGTAGCCTTCTTACTGCCTAGTCAGAACCTTTGCACTTCTATTGCCTATTGTTTTTATTTCTGCATACTTTTTTACTACAATACTTATATTTATCCAGATATACTATTATTTATCTAGCTGTACTTGTACTATCTAGCTTTATTATTTGAGTGTCTTCGACTATAGTTCTTAAACATCTGTTTACTGTTAGCATCTACATCTCTTGCATGACATGCTTTCACTAATTTATTAATGAGTAAGCTCTTTTAATAGGGATGGGATTCATTGGATACTGTAATGGCAGCTGAAGGTCTGGCCTTGACTCTGCAGTCACTTGGGAGCTTAAATGAAGCACAGGATCTTTTAGAACGGTGTTGTTTTATTTGCTACTGATCATTTACTGGAAAAACTTGTGATTTGGTACTAAGAAACAGTTAATGTGTTTTTTTACAGATGTCTTGCAGTGAGAAAAAAGATTCTTCCACAGGATCATATTCAGGTCACAACCCTTAATACTATTAGTTAACATCATGATCATTATTCAGTTGTTCCTTGAGGATTATATCTTTGAAGACCTACTTAATAACATATTTGTTATATATGAATATGTGACTGCTATTCAACTAGAGACATAGAAAACAGTATCCGTATGCCTTCATATTACCCTTAAGGTGTCATCATGTTCACCAACATTTTGCATGCTTTTCTTTGCATCGTGGACAATATAAGAACATCCTCAAAGGAGTGTCTGTCAAGCTAAAAGCATGGGCAGACATGGGAGATAGATACGACACAGGCACGGACATGCTACACGGAAATTCCTTAAAAAGTAAGACGAGGGGGCACAGAAACATGACATTAGAATATACAGAGAATAATGATAAGAGGAAGTGCACACGTACATACATGCTTAAGCATGTCCATGCATCCAAAAGTCCAGACAAATTGTGAATGTGAAACTTGTACTCTTTTGTTGCAGGTGGCCGGTAATATGCTTCATTTGGGAAGAGTAGCTATGCACAAATCTAATCGCTTACGGAAGGTGAATATATCTGAAGCAAGAGGTGAACTTGACAAGGCCAAATTTCATGTTGATAACTCTATCAGGTTAAATTAGTTTTTGTCTTTTTCCATCAGAATATAGCTGTACATTGCTATGTTTAAATTTCATATTTAAGTGCCCTTTGGAAACTTATTTTTGGTCTAGTTGAGTTGTACGCTCTTACAAGCTATCATAACATATCTATCCATAAAATAATAAAAATGCTTTGAATTAACCAACAAGAAATCTAAGGAATATAACAATCTATTATCATATTTTAGATGCGCGATGTTATTTAAATTTCAATAGATAATACACCTTTAAGTGGCTATATGTTTGGTCCAGTTAATATGCATTTTGATAATTGTGTATTAATATATCGATCCTTAAATAGTTAAAACATGCTAAGATATCACAGGGATTAGAGGCAGAGCCAGGATTTGACGAAAATGAAAATAACTATGAAGATTTGCTTCTAAGTGACTATTTCATTGGTTACATTTGACCCTGTATAGAAAATGTCTGGCAATTGTGCTTATTTCTTCTCTTCATTCATAGTAACTTTATCTTGTTTCTAATTGTGGATAGGATATCAAAGGCGGCTCTGGATTGTGCAAGCATGAACCAAAACAGTCTCCAACGCTCTCCTAATGGAAGTGCAAAGGACAAGCATATGGCATTACTGATATTGGTCAGTTGTTCTTTGATTTTAAAGAATTTTTAGGTCTTTCGGCTTTAAGGGTGATTGTGGTCAGCTGTATGAAGAGCTTCGTTTGCTCGGTTCTTGTTTATTTGAATATTAGGTGCTTTTGCATTTGTTCCTAAGTACTGATCATTGCATTACTTGAACATGAGATGCTTGTCATCCTCTTACTCTTGAAAATTATTTGACTTATATGTATTTCTGGTAGCTTTGCATTGTGAAGTCATCATGAGCTATAGCAGCCAACTGCTAGGTCCTTCTTCTGTCATGTTTGTGCTGGTTTTATCAATGATTGTCTTTCTCTATCATCATTCTCATTATCTTCAAAGACAACACCTTCTAGCTTTGTTTCATCAGAATGGTTTGCCTCACCAAATGCCTGACAAAATACAACTCTAGTTTCTCTAACAACACAAAGAGGAACATGGATGCCCAAGTAATTGTCCAACCCTTGAAAAGGTGTGTGAAGTCTTGTGGGACTACCCACCATACTTTGGGATCCATAAACCCTCTATCATGTGAGTAGTCATGTCCGTCAAATTCACACAATGTGGCAGAAAACATAGCAAACTTTGTGTTGACTGCGCTCCGCCCTTCAAATTTTGAAAAGTCTTTCGTGGAACCTTGTGCCCCACAGCTAACCCCAGAGTTATGCAGGAATCTGTTAAAATTTCCTTATAGCCGTTTGTTCTTGTTTTCATGCGTTAAGAAAAAAATGTCTTTTTATTTTCTATATATCATGAGAAGTTTGCCTTCTGCATAAAATATTCATAAGTCTACTGTTTTAAAATTCATACTTGACCAGACTTTCTTCTATTGGTTGTGAATTGATTGTGTGTTTAGCAAGATTAATTTTTCATTTCTCAAAGAAAAGAATTTGGAGATATGTTTGGCACTATATCATTGTCCAAAATATACAAGAAAGACAAAAATATTTTAAATTAACATCACATTAAAATTGCATCTGTAGGTTCCAACATATTGTATGCAAATGATGTTTTTCAATCTCTCAATTAAATTTAATCAAATCTATTCATATACAATCATCACTTAATTCTTAATACTCATCTGTCTCATCTCTTATCTTTTAGAAATAACACATCTCTGCCATTGTACCATTATAACTAGAGAAGACACATCTAGGAAGATCATTATGGAATTGTCTCAAGTAAATAATTTAAATATACATAAAATGTAGACCCAAATAAGGAATGTTTTATTTTTTTAATCTTCTAATATATTTTTGGTTTTCTTCTGAAATCTTATCTAATTTAATCGTATCTGAAAACCATTGTTCTGTGGTGGTCAGGTGCTGGTGTATTCTTCCTTCTTTTGTTTTTTTTCTTTTTCTTTTTTTCCCCTTTTTTGGAGGTGGTTTTGCAGGGTTGGGGGTTGCACAGAATATTTACATGCATGACACAACATTACTTAATTACTTAATATCAAGAAATAACTGAAAACATGAAATTATTACTGCTTTCTTTGCCATTATGCTTTCATAATTGTGCATAATAGCTAACCATATGGATTGGTGTGAAAGCAGTGAACACACTATGTTGCGGAGGTGGGAGGGGGCAAGAGGGGGCATGCCACCACCCCCACCCCCCCCCCCCCCTCACCCCGCGCGCCTGAAAAACAATACACCTCCACTAGTTGTTATCCATACAACAAAATTATCCTATCTAAAAGCAGAGAGTGAAGTTGTAGCCTACTTGGTAGTTTGTTATATTGTCTTAGTATATTGTCTTAGCTGACAAACCTGGATCGAATCTTGTTTAATAGATTTCGCTTTTAATTTTCTTTTCTGTTTTTCTTTCCTTACCTTATAATCTCTTCCTCCCCTCAAGCCCACCATTTTAGTTTTTACTTTTGTTTTTTGTTTTTTCTTCTGTTTTTTCCATTTCCCCCCTTGCATTGTAGTACTCTTTTCCTTCCCGCAAGCCCCCACCACATAACAAAAATAAAATAGAGAAAAAGAATTGAAACAAAAATGAATTTTTAACTAGAAAAGGTATACTATTAGAAATTAAGTAATTAACAATAAGGATTGATCATATTTAGAATAATTTAAGGATTATAATAGTGCAAATGTAGATGACACTTTCAAAATTTTAGAGAAAGAGATTTGAGAGAGTTGATGATTCTTCCCTAAACACTTATTATTTATAGGCAATTACAAATACAACTCATAATATGAGTAGGACTCTTAACATAATAAAATCTCTTAATAAAATAAAGACTAAAAAATAAAGACTCCTAATAGAAAACTAACTAATCAAGAGTTTAGCACTCTCCCTCAAGCTGGAGAATAGATATCTATTATGCTCTACTTGTTACATAAGTATGAGAAAATTCTAGGATGAATATATTTTGTAAACATGTCTGCAAGCTTCTCAGTAGACGGAGTGAACAAAGTAGAAATCAGCTTTCTAGAGATCGCATTACGAACAAAATAACAGTTCACCTCACGTGTTTGGTGCTCTCATGAAAGATAGGATTGCTAGCTATGTAAATATCAGCCTGATTGTCAGAGACATAGGCATTGGACCATCCACGCTAAATCTAAGTTCGCACAATAGGGATTTCAGTCACATCATTTCACAAGTTGTATGAGTCATAGCTTATACTCTGTTTCAGCACTGGAATAAGACACAAATTTTACTTTTTACTCCTCCAAGTAATCAGATTACCTCCAACATAAGTGCAGTAGTCAGAAGTAGATTTTTTGTCTCTTTTATTTCCTGCATAATTCAAATCTGAAAAAGCTTCAATCCACAGATGTTCATTCTTTTATACAATGATCTTTTACTTGGAGACTCTTTGATGTAAGTCAGAATTCTCAAGACAACCTTTCAATGAATCTCTTTAGGCTTGCATAAACTGACTCGCTAATCCAACAACGTAGGCACTATCCAGTCTAGTAACTGTGAGATAAATAAGTTTACCTCGAACCTCGTGTAGTGAGAAACATCCTCAAATAAGGGTCCAATCTCATCCTACAAATCAGTATTAATATCCATGGGAGTATACACTAGCTTGCAACTTAGTAGTCCAGTCTCCTGCACTAAATCCAAAACATACATTCATTGAGAAAGAACTACTTCATGTTTACTGTGAACAATTTCAATCCCTAGAAAGTATATAGGCTTACTCATATCTTTGGTTACAAATTAGTTTTCAGGTACTCTTTAGCTTTCACAATACCAGCAATATCACTCTCAGTCAGTAGAATATCATCAACATAAACAAGAATCACAATACCAGAATAAGTTCTGCAAATAAAGACTGAATGATCAGAATAACACTTAAGGTGTACAGAATCAAAACACCTATAACCTTTCTGAGTTTGTGAATAACCAACAAACACACACTTTATAGTTCTAGGTTCTAACTTATCCAATCCATTTTGAACAAAACAAGTAGAACCAAACACACAAAGAACAAAAAAATTGGTTTATCATGATACGTACAAAAAAAGGGAATTCTATCATGCAGTACTAAAGAGGGTATTCTATTTATTAAATGACAAGTATAAAGAATAACTCCAGCCTAAAAAGTTTTTGGTACATGCATGTGAATCAACAAGGTGCGACCTATATCTAGGAGATGTCTCAATTTTCTTTCAGCAACCTCATTCTATTGTGAAGTGTGTGGACAATTAGTCTGGTTAAAATAGCATGAGATGCACAAAAACGAGAAACTCCTTTTTGAGTATACTCAAGAGTATTATCAGTGCGCAAAAACGATAGTAGTGGAAAATTGAATTTTTATTTTATTGATAAAATCTTTGATTGTAAGAACTTGAGTGCTTTCTTTAGCAAATACACCCAAGACATCCTAAAAAAATCATCCACAAAAACTAGAAAATAACGAAAATCAGACATAAAAGTGACACGGCACGGTCTCCAAACATCAGAATGGACCAAATCAAAAGGAGAACTACTCTTATTATTGACACAACTAGGGTAGGAAGCACGATGATGATTTTCTAACTGACAAGACACATCCTGAAGCAGTAATAGAAGACTCGATAGACAATATTTGACGTAACTTTGCAAGAAATGATGCCCCAACCTATGATACCATTTTAGTAAAGTATTAGAAGAAATAACAGCTAAACCAGAGTAAAATATACCATCATCTAAGTAATAAAGATCACCATATTCATGACCCAAACCAATTTTCATCTCAATCCGCAAATCATGAAACACACAATAGGAGGATAAAATATTGTACGACAGTAATTTTGTGTAGTAATTTTACTGATAAATAGTAGACTAACGGGGGAATTTGGAGACAAATAAGACATCATTTAGTGACGAAAAAGATATAGCATGAACAACTCATCTTCTACTAACAATGAAAAAGGTGTCATTAGGAAGAATAATATTCAGATAAAAAGAGTGAAATTTTTCTTTGATACCTATTATATGAGTGGAAGCTCTTGAATTTAATACTCAATGTTTATCAGAGAAAGCAATAAATGTACTCATACTTAAAATAGATCCATGTAGGGTAGTATTAGTTGACTGAGATGCCTGAGCAGTTTAAGCTAAAGAAAATGCTCATTGTCAGACTGAAAATCTGCACAGTAGAAGCAGCAGTGGAGGAGGTAGCAGCTGAAATAGATGTAGACATACTGTCAACAATCTGAGCCCACTCAGGTTTAACAAACTTGTCCAGCACTTATCAAATGAATGATTTTTTCTTCCACAGTGAGCACAATAATGTGAACCTTTATTTCTGCATCCACGTCATCCTAATCATGATCACAACTGCGTCCACGTCCTCCACCTCTGCCACGGCATCCAGCTACTATAGCAGAGTTCTTAATACTAGAAGAAAAATTACCTCCCATAGAAACACAATGAACTCGAGACAGAGTAGTTGAGAGAAGGAAGTGTATCACCACCAAGAATCTGTTCTTGAACTTGGTTGCCTAAAGAGGTATCCAGTCCATAGAGAAACTTAGTCACTGCTAGCTCATCACGATACCGCTGAAGCATCTTCAAATCTAGTACAAAGGGATGATAGAAATCCAACTTATCGAGAGTCCTCAACTCAGAGTATTAATCAGATAGAGAATGACTATACTATCATAGAGAGAATAACGTCTCATACAGATTAACAACACAAGAAATATTTTGCTCGTTGGAATACATTTGCTTCAAAGTATCCACATCTCTTTGGCATTTTTCAGAAACATCACACTAGCACTGACCTTCTCATGCATATTGCTCAGTAGCCACATCATCACGCTATAGTCACTAGCCACTCAATCTTCATAGGTAGTCGTACCCTTTGCTGGAGGATCATCTGTAAGATGTTTCAGCTTCTTCTATAAGTCGACAAACCGATGAAAAGATCGAGCCTTGAGAAGATAATTGGCACCATTGAGTTTCACGGTAGTAGTAAAAAGTTATTTCAAAGTCATGGAATCGAAGGTGTGCTTGATATGTTCAAAAGACATAGTAGCCAGTAATCAAGCACACAAGAGCAGGTAGGTAGACATGTAATAATAGTCACGAAAACGTCAACACAGACGTTTAAATAAGGCAACAAATAGTAGTAGAGAAGATGGATGACCTCGACGAAGATTATTGAGGCATCAAGACGTCATCGACAGGCATGGAGGAGCAGTAGGAGCCTCACCAAGGTCACAAACATGTAGCAAGGCCTCGGCGAGGTCACACAGGTAGGGAGGAGAGATGTGATGGCGAGGTCAAAGAAAGAGGATTTTATGGTGGCGGGCAAGAAGGTTAGGGCTTTAGATCAAAACAATTTTCTTCTTTTTGGCTTTTACTGTGCGGTACTGTTCACGTACTATTCCTCGTGAACAATAACATTTTTTTAAGAGGTGGATTCAGATTACTAGATGCCGAAAAGTAAAAGAAAATGAAAAGAAGACAAGAAGAAGTTGGTGTAGATGGTTAAGGTTAAGGTTTCTGAAGAAGAGGTTAGGGTTAGGTTTTTGCTCTGATACCATATCAGAATTTTAGAGGAAAAGATTTGAGAGAGTTGGTGATTCCTCCCTCAACACTTATATTATTTATCGGCAATTAGAAATACAACTAATAATATGCTTGAACTCCTAACAATATAGAAACTCCTAATAAATTAATGACCCAAAGATTTCTAATAGAAAACTAACTAATTAAGAGTTTAACAGACACTATACTCAAAAAGTAATGGAGATTAATTTTAAAGGGAGTTAGAATGTGTTCAATATTTAAAGTTTTAACGTATTATTAATTTAGGACTAGGATCATAAATTTTTAATTTTAAAGATATTATGGTTATAACTAAACTTTTTTCTAATAAAGTTTCAATGAATTTAATATTAAATATATTTTATCAATTCAATGTCCATGTACATATTTGAGAAAACATATTTTAAGTCCTTCAATTTAGATTTAAAACATTTAGTATGACATATGATAAAAATCTACTAATACTCTATTACGTCATTACTGAAAAAAGATTTTCATCCGCCACTACCTTTCGTTATTTTCATATGAGTGGGTGGAAGAGTATTTGGATTGGTGTCAGGGAGTGTCCCCCCCCCAGTTAAAAGTTCTGGCTACGCCACTGATCATAAGGGAGCGGATATTTCCACCCAAAAGAATGATGAAGGCACCCCAAACATTATTACAAGTGTGCTATTATTATTTTTTTTTACAATTTCACCATTGGTGAAAAGTCCTAAATGCCTTTCTTCTTCTTCCTCCTTCTCCCCCCCCCCCCCCCCGACATCCCTCCTCCCCCTCGATCCCCCTGCCCGCCCTCCCTCTCCCAACCCCTCCCCCTGCCGGCCTCCCCCCGATCCCCCCACAATGATCCCCCCCAGAGCTGTTCGGTTGGATCTGGCCGAACAGACCAATCCGGCCGAACAGAGTCTGTTCGGCTAGCCGGCCGAACAGTGTTCGGCAGGATTCTGGCCGAACAGACCCGAGTCTGTTCAGTTAGATCCGATCGAACAGCTGGGGGAAGATCGGGGGGAGGCCGGCGGGGGAGGGTGGGCGGAGGGGAGGAGGGGCGGGGGAGGGGCGAGGAGGCCGGGGAGGGGGAGGGAGGGGGGAGGAGGCCGGGAGGGGAGGGAGAAGAAGAAGAAGAAAGGGGGGAGGAGAAGGGGGAGGGAGGGGGTTCGCCGGCGATGGGGGAGGAGGTGGTCGTCAGCGAAGGGGGGCCGAGGGTCGCCAACATGGGAGGGAGAAGAAGAGGGGGGTTTTGGCCATTTTTGGGTGGGGTGCCTTTATCACAAAATGGGGTACCTTAATCATGGGGTGCCTTCATCATTCTTTGGGGTGGAAATATACGCTTCCCTGACCACAATCATCATCAATCGTTTATCGGCTATTTTGTATCCACCTCAATCCTTGTGACCTTACGGTCCATTTCACAGTCCGAGCATATTTTTGAGAGGTTGCTTTTAGTCTGACTTCATACTGCCTCAAGCCATGCTACCAACGGAGGCAGGGTTCTATATTGTTAAGTAATATTGCTTCTCATTAATTAAATGACTGGTATGTTATTGTGATGCACTATTAATGCTGATTTACTCACCAAGCAGAAAAAATCACTGCATAATTCATCTCTTTTTTATTTCTTTTCTAATCTCAAAGAAAAAATATTTTAACAATCTCAACAAATTTACTTGCTGCTTTATGCATATGTGTTCTTCTCTTTTTTGCTGCACATGAATATTTTGATTGAACGCAGAATAAAGACTGGTTTATTTTAGCGCGATATAACATTTGATCAATGCTAAGCTGCTACCTCTATGAATATGTAGCTAGTAGTTTACTTCATGGAGGAAATATTTACTGCATTTCATTACTCCATCTGAATATTGATGGTAGAAGACTGTGTATGCAGTTGCAATCACTGGACTTGGTTGGCCTTCTGGATATAACGAAACGGGAACTACTAGAGCAAGGGGTCAGTTCTGATTCTTTTTTCCTTGCTATGTTATCTTTTTAAGTTTTATAACATGTAATTTTAGAGAACTTGATTATGTTGAAACTTTTTAGTTATATAACATGTTATTTCAGAAACTTGATTATGTTGAATTTCTAACTTTCTTTGACGTAAGTTTTCATCTTTCAGTTTCGTTTAGATCTAGCACATAATTCATACAGCTCTCTTCCCCTTTTTTACAATATAACAGTGGAATTCGGTATGAAGAGTTAATTACAGGAATACTGACGGCAAAGTACTATTCTTTTTACTTGTAGTACATCTAGGTATTGTGGCCACGAGGAATATTGATACCAAAGTAACTATAGATGCATGTTCTGAAACTCGGCACCTACGTTTGGAGGGTAGCATCAAGTTGACAGCCAGCTGTAAATCCTTGTCATCTTGGAGCCTTTTAGAATTGTGCTCCGTAGATGGTTTTGGTCTAACTTAAAAAAAAAGGCTTTAACAATCATATTATATGCAAGATTTTCTACTTATTTATTTTAAGAAACTTGTACTAGATGGAAGGGTGTGGAACAGAGACCACTATTCATGATCCTATCGTTTACATGAACCTGTTCTTAGTTTGTTTGGTTGTCGTAATTGACCGTAATTCGTAAGTCGTAATTGGTAAAATCTTTTGCAGTTGTAAATGAGTTACATGCGTATAAGTTTTACGGTGTTTGGTTGGTAATATAAAGTTATAAGTGAAAAAGTATATTGTATTTTACGGTGATTGGTTGTCGTAATGTGTAAGTCGTAAGTGAAAAAGTTGACCACAAAATTAACTAATTTGGTGATTTAAAATTTTTTAATATTGTAAATAAATATTAAAAATGCTAAATATTAAAAAAAATTAATATTAACAAAAAAGAATAATACAAATTTACATGACCACAAAATTAACTGTAAGTAAGTGGTAATTGGGTCGCAAGTGAGTGGTAGTTGAGTTGCGCAAGTCATTTACGAATTACGGTCCAAACAAACGCCGTAGTTGTAATTGGGTTGTAAGTCATTTACGAATTACAGACTTTTACGCCTTCTACAACGAAACAAACAGCCCCTTAACATATTGTGTTCAGGCTGTGAAGGTTGAGGATCTTACAGAGATCTTCTATGCATCCTCTGTTAATCTCTAGCAGAGGTAAGATATTATTTGTGTCAGGTGCTATTACCACTTACCTTTAGAAACTTCATCGACTGAATTGAGACCAAGGAGATTGGATTGGAATATATAGGAAGACTTGCTGATTTACTGTCAACAAACATAGTATATGTGCTGACAAGAATGACTAACAATCAGAAATTGGCACATATGGAAGGAATAATACAAGTTTCTTAGGAGTAGAGGAGCTCAGAAATTAACCTTTTGTGAGAATTTATAAGCAACTCTGATGGATGGCCACCTTACAATACCATCTTTGCAGATTCTCTATCTCTTCGCTGGCTAGTTGCACAGTAGTTTGGCTGGGTGGGACTTGGGAGATCTCATAGTAGTATGATAGTATGAGGTTACTGTACTTTATACCCTTTATTAATTTTCTGGAAACAATTATGTTGTTTGCGGAATCTTTGGAAAGGAGAATGTCAGACAAAATCTGCACACAAAAGAGTATAATTGTTAAATGATGATAGCAGTTAGCATCAAGCTTAGTTAACTTCAGCAGTCCTTTATATATGGACCCAAGGGCTAGGCTATAAATGAGCTCAAGAAGCTCATGGGATCGGCTTATGATGAAAAGCTTGCCTTTTCTTGTCCAATAACCCCTTTTTTGAGAAAATAGAGGAACAGGGAACTTAGAGCTTACCCATGCCTGTCATTGTTGCCAGAGTGTCGCGTTGCAATCGCTGCCATGTAATGGCCTCAGTACCCCCACCAGAAGCCTCCAATGTGTCGCCCTTTCTTCTACGCAATGGCTTCATGTAAAGAGGAGGACATGAGTTAGGGATTCAATGCCCTAATCCATTAAAGGAAAGTGGTCCTCGTCAACTTATGTGAAGTATACCTAAACCCGATCTTCCTTCCCTTAAATGAGTTAGGGCATCAAAGCCCTAGCTCATTTTCTTCCTCTCTACACCAAAGCATCAGGGTTGGGGGTGACGCAGTGGAGGCTTCCGGGTTTTTTTTTTTTTTTTTTTTTTGCGCGCTGGGGTGGGGGGGTGCTGATGCCATTGGAAGATGCCGTGACATTCGGACAACATCCACAGGCACATATAAGCTATTTTTTTTTTTTTTTTTTTACTTTTGTGAACTTTAGCGCTTAATTACAACGTCTAAGCCATAGATGCAGCAGCTTGGCTGACACCTAGGTAAACTGTGACACCCAGTCTGTTTTCTAAAACACTGCCCCGCCTATTACCCACCTCCTTGTGTTTCTTCGTATAGGGGATAGTTTATACTACAATGTAAAAGAATAATTTGTATAAAATCATCTTCTTAATTGGGAACTTCACAGTTGTTTTTGGAGCATGCCAATAGTTCCCTGTAATTTCTTCAGCAGCGATCTAATACCTTGTTCCCCAACATGATGTAACAATGAACTTTAGGGCCCCATTTTGAAGGATATATTTTTCCAGATGTCATAGCAGTTGCCTTGAACCCCTAGGAATCATAGTTTAGCTACTGTATATTAAATAATACTAGGTATATATCACTAATCTTGAAATAAAGTAATATAATATTAAATAACACACTAGGTAAAATATATCATCAAATATTTTAATCTATAGTTTCCAATTTCTCAACTATGGAATGATCATTAGATAACTGACTACTAGGTACAGAATGATTATTAGACATGCAGGGGGCATTATATAAAAAATTCAAAACCATGTGGTTCCTTTTCTTTCATTATTTAAATCTTTGTTGGGTTAACCTATGAGTTAAACATGAATTTATTAACTTATAGAAATAGAAGAAATGCATTTCAACATACTTTTACCTCATTTAAACCCTGTCATCATTCCATAAAGGTTACAACGAGTGATATGGATTGGTGCCTATAAACTAGTTTCAAGCACCATGATGGCCGCTTTAAGTCCAAAAGCTATTGAAGATCCCCTAAAAAAAAAAGCTATTGAGAGCAAGGGTACAACACATATAGGCTCAAAATAACTGTTGTGGTCACAAGGCATCATTTCTTGTAGAAAACTTTAGTTACATTTGGCATGTGTTTGTTAAGAAACCAAAAACCCTTGATTTGTTATTCATTCACCAGAAAAGAGAGATATAAATAGAGTACAAGGTGGATATGGGTATATGGGTAACAACTTAATAACCTAATACTAATAACCCAACTTAACACTCCCCCTCAAGCTGGTGCATAGATGTCTAACATGCCCAGCTTGTTACATAAGTTAGAAAATACCTGAGGTGAGGCAGCTTTGATAAGAATATTCGCTAACGTTTCGAAGGTGTGAACTGAAAAGTAACCACCTTTTTGGTCCAAACATCTCTAATAAAATGACAGTCAACCTCAATATGCTTGGTCATTCCATGGAATACAAGATCTGGACAATGTAGATAGCAAACTGATTATCACAATGCATACGCATTGGTCCATGTTGTCTAAAATCAAGCTCATCAGTAGATTCTTTAACCAAACCATCTCACTTGCAGTATGAGCTATAGCTCTATAATTAGCTTCTGCACTCGAGCAAGATATAACATCTTACTTCCTATTCCAAGTCACAAGATTTTCTCTAACAAATATATAATACCCAGTAGTAGACTTCCTATCTTCTCTATCACCAGCATAATCTGAATCAGAGTATCCAGAAATGTGTACTATGTTCACTATAGACCAGACCTTTCCATGGATAACTCTTGAGATAAGCCAAAATTCTTAGTGCAGCTGACCAATAAGCTTCTCTAAGCTGATGCATGAACCTACTCATTACACCAACAACAAAAGTTATATCTGGCCTAGTAACTATGAGATAGATCAACTTCCTAACTAATCTCCTATATCGGCCTGGATCATCAAGTGTGTGACTGTCATCAAATCATAAGTCCACATTAGCTTCCATTAGAGTGCTAGCTGGCTTGCACCCTAAAAATCTTGATTCCTCTTGATTTCTCCAAAAGGTCCAGAATATACTTTTGTTAAAAAAGAAGTACACTATGTTTTTGATGTATAACTTTAATCCCTAGAAAGTATCTAGGCCTCCCCATGTCTTTGGTCACAAAATGGCGCTTAATCCAATAACCCAGCTGAATCACTGTCAGTTAGCAAAATGTCATCAACATACACTGGCAGAATTACGACCCCAGACTTTGTGCGCCGAACAAAGACAGAGTGATTGGAGTGATATCGGTGAAAACTAATGCCAGAGATGGTAATGCTGAACGTCTCAAACACACCCTTGGACTTTGCTTCAAGCCATATATAGCCTTCTTGAGACGAGAGACTGTATTCTCCCCTGAGCAACATAACCTAGATGTTGATCCATATATACCTTCTTATGAAGATCTCCATATAAAAAAGCATTATTGACATCCAGTTGGAATAAGGGTCATGACAAGTTAACATCAACAGAGAATAGAATCCTAATAGAATTCATCCTGGTAACTGGCGAGAATGTCTCAAAATAATCGATGTCATAGGTCTGAGTATAACCTCTGGCCGCGAGTCTGGCGTTATACCAATTCACTGATCCATCTGGGCGATACTTTAAAGTATAGACCCAGTGACATCCCACAGCAATAACATTTGTTGGTGTCGAAGCCAACTTTCAAGTTTCGCGAGAAACCAGACATCCATCTCATTCATGGCTTGCTTTCAGGAAGGTACCAATAAAGCCTCCTCACAAGACCTGAATATAGACTTAGAAGATAAGGATAGAGCAAACTGATGAAAAACGGGTTGAAGATGATCGTAGGAAACAAAATTCGAAATATGATGATCAATGCAAGACCGTTTACCTTTTCAAAGGGCAGTGAGAATGTCAAGGTCAGAGGGAGATGTTGATGATGGAAGAGGAAGACTATCACTGGAGAGGGTTTGGCCAGATTGGTTCAGAGGCAGGAACTTTTTTGGTGATGAGCGTCGACGCATATGAAATCTTGAATTGACTTTGACGCAGGATGCTCTGAAATGTCTACTGGCAGCACTAGCAAAGAATCAGTAAAAGTAGGTGCAGCACTGCACAGACAGAGAAGGAGAAATAGTCTTATGTGCAGTAACGGAACCTGTGGAGAGAAATATGGAACAAACTCAAAGAATATGACATCGGCAGACACAAAGTGCTTATTGGTGAGGGATTATAACACTGATATTATTTTTTGAGTTTTAGAATACCCAACAAAGATACATTTGGTAGATCTAAGAGACAATTTATCTAACTCAAGAGACAAGCCCTGAACAAAACAAGTACAATAAAAATACAGAGCGTCATGGAGAATGCACTCTTGTTAGGATAGAGATAAGAGGATGAAATTTTTCCACCAAAAATAGAGGAGGGCATCCTATTAATTACATGACAAGCACTTAACACAGCATCTGACCGCAAATATTTCAGAATATGCATATGCATCATCATGGTCCTAGTAACATCCAAAATTTGCCAAATTTTTTTTTAACGATTTCATTTTGTTGGGGATGTATGAAAGCAGAATGTTTGATGAATAATTCTATTTTTTGAACAAAAGACAGACACATCATTTTTAACATACTCCAAGGCATTGTCAGTACGAAGCACACGAATAGAAGTGAAAAAACTGATTTTTATTCCATAATTAAAAAAATTCAATCACTGAAAACTTTTGACCTCTCTTTTAGTAAGTACAACCAAGTCATGCGAGAGAAGTCATCAATAAAAAGTAAAAAATATCTAAAATCTTTAATGCAAGGCTGATGTGAAACGGTGGGTGCATGCCATGTAGGGAACCAATGATATAATAGAACTCGCTACGTTTCACCAAATAGAAAGATCTTCGGGATGAAAGTAATTCAAAACTAATAATGTTGCAAATGGATTTAACATGATTGCAAGCGTGGTTATGAACATCTCTAATCTTAATTAAATTAAAACAATAATTATGTATAATTGCGACAGTTCTATTCGCAATGTTAAGACAAGCAATTCACAAGTTAACAAATTCACTCATCTCACCATATAGTGGACAATAAGAAATGATGATAATATTTTAGAGAAAAAAATGATACATAACCCAACAAATAATTAGATGCCTTTGAAATAAAACTCACAGGTAAACAACCTCAGATCCTTTTTTGTAGCTTTATCGGTTGTGAAACATTCCTTTAGTCTGAATTGCTTTAGCCAAGCTTTTGGTTCAGCTCTAGATGGGGGCAAAGGGTGCTGAAATCGGTTGAAGTTGGTGGGGTGTTAAGATTGATAACTCTATTAACGACATCAGCATGCAAAATGAAAGTAAGTTCACAAATGATGACAGTAAGGACTAACCAGTTGTTCAAGTAGTTTTAGATTCTACGTCCACTAGTAATGCAGAAGTAATATATTTACTCCAATGATAGTAAGGATCTGAAAACTGCTTCACACCTGCAGAAATTCATTTTTGTGTGAACTTAAGACTACCACAAGAAACTTTAGGCATGAAAGTCTTTTGAGAGAAGGAGGCTTTGACTGTGTCTTTAAGGGATGGATAGAGGAAAATGGAACAGCTCCTGTGAAACCTGGTACGGGACAGTATTATATATGCTGTAGAGAAGAGGAGTGTTGTCAGGTGCAAACACTAGAAGGGAAGAACAAAGAGAGAGAGACAGTAGCAGAATAGAGAGAAGAGAAAGAGGTGAAAGTAGCTTGTGGAGATGAGTTCAATAGGGTACTCTGAGGAGAAACAGAGAGGGGAAGGCAGTAGCAGGCAGAGGCTTGTTGTTTTAAACATTCTTTTTTTATTTATCAATCATTTGCTTCACCAATACAAACTGAGCACATATAGGTTACAAAACTACGCTCTCCATAACTTCCCACTACCCTATAACTACCCACAACTACCCATTAAAATATAACTGAAATACAAAGAGAATACAACATGAATATAACAAAAGACAGCTGAAAATACAATAAAATCTAAAGCTAAGATGTCCCTATCAATTCTCCCCAGATGGGAGAGAACTCGACCATGTCGAGTCAATTGCAGAACTGCTCTCTTACTGCGGTAATTTTGTTTCTTGCATCTCAGATTATTAGTCAAGCTGCACCATAAATTCATCTAAATATTATCAATTTTATTTATTGTATAGAATGAATATCTGAGAGTGGGAAGTGAAAAACTCGCAAAATTGGCCCAGGGTAAGGCTCAACAACCAGTGAATTGTTTATGGATAATTAAGACCTTGTAAACTACTTAGTCCTCAATATTGAATATAGAACTGATGCCAAATCTATAACATAAGTATTGTAATTTAATTTTTTTTAAGATTTTGAAAAGTTCAATATTACGGGCATGCAAATTTTTAACAGTTTCCTGGGAAATTATTTCGGATGAATCCGAAGCATCACAAAATTATCAATACTAATAGTTTTAAATTCTTTCCAAACATTAGACCATAACTTATAGTAAGTGTTGCTTGTTCAAATATATCACTGATTTTTCATGTATAGAACTTGCATGTATGTGACAAAATATGATGCAGACTCAGATGTTTAGAGTCTAAAATGTAGACTCAAAAATTTTATAATGAAGTGCAATAGAGAACTTAACTTAGTGCCTAATATATGTTAGAAGAGTCTTTCAAAAGATAGCTAATGAACTTTGACTCCCTATAGATCATTAAAGTTTTAGACACTTGGATCATCGGATCAACAATATACACGACCTCGATCAAAAGGGATTATCAGATGTATGATCATAAAGGTATGTGATAGTTTACCTATTCTGACAGTAAAGTTGAGAGTTATGTAAATAGGTAAAGGCATAGGAGATGCACCCTTAAGTTTAACAGTAATGGAAGAGAAGTTGATAATTTGTATTCTTTCATATCTGCATTCTCAAAAAATTTAGATATAAATTGATCATAGATGACATCCTTGGTCTGACCTACACCATTTTTCACTATATAACTCCAGAACTTGTCCTTATAGAAATGAACATCGTTTGGGATAATGCACTTTTGCTTGGCCTCTAGTGACAACTCATTAACTTGTCATTTGATTTCAATGTGCATGATAAGATCCATCCCATGCTGTGATAAGTCGAAAAGAATAACTCCTGGGGTTAAATCAATGACGTGTTGGATATCACGTAAGTGGTAGTTTGTTTGAGATGTCTTCATGGAGGACTTCAACAATCCTTGTAATCACATGGATGAGTTTGGGGGAAATCGAAGTACTGTCTTTAGGTGAGACATCAGTAAACTCTGTAGTTATAGAGGTGACTTCAACAAACTCTGTTATTACTGGGACGGCCTCAAGAGGATTAGAGTATTGGACTCTTCAATGTCATCACCTTGAATTTCTTCGTTAGAGACATAGTCTTCAGGTTTTTTCACATGATAAATGAATTCTTCAGACTCTGACTCTGTATTTGTTACATGCAGTTATCAATGGCAACTCTGACTGAGTTTGGTGCCGGCAGTAGAGGAGGAAGAGATTGACAACTAGAGCAGACGACGATAGTAGGAGTTGACAGTAAAGGAGGAAAGGTCTCTGAATTCATTACAGGTGGTTCGTTAACTTTGACGACTTTGACTGAGCTTGAACATATGACATCAAAATGTCCATAACATTGACATTTGTTACACTGGATTACAGGATGAAGTGTGGAGAAGTCCCTTTTAGTGTTTTGGCCTTTAGCGTTACTTGGAACGCTTTTGTCTTTAGTGTCTATCTTATATGCTGGTGTTTGTGTATTACCCTCGTATGAGTATTGATATGACGTTGACTTGAATGTTGGGACTCGTTAATCCTCACTCTTAAATGTGTAACCTAAAGTGGGAGCATCAGACTGTTAAACCAAAGTGTCAGTTTTTTTTTTAGCTCAGTAATTCCATAGGTGCAACGATACTTTTGATTCAGATGAGCCTTCATGTCATGCCAAGTTCCAATAGGGTATTCTCCTCTTAACGTACAGAGAGTCTCAAGGGCAGACTAATATCGATTTGCTTGGCCAGTCATCTTCATGACAGCAAAGCTAACTTTCTCAGCTTCAGACAATAAGTATCATATGAAGTACCTATCCATGCTTTGTAGCCAATTCAAAAAAAAATTGCGGATCAGAATGATCAGAATAATCCAAACGATCATCAAAGGTTGGTACGCCTAATTGGATGCTCTTTAAGTATCGGTCAACATGATATTGTACATTACGCCTTTGGTATTGTTGAAACGAACTATATTGTCTTTCACGTTCATAGAGGTGCTCACGATAGTTCTCAGTCCTATGCAAAGACTCTAAGCCATGCTTTGATTTGAGAAATAAGTTATCTATGCGCTTCATTGTAGCATCCCATTTTGCTAGGAGATCGGGATCCATTGATTTTTTTTTATGCAAAAGAAAGAAAAGAAAGCAAATTTTTTCTAAACAAATGCCTAAATTTTTTTAACCTAATGCAAGGTGTTCATACCTAAACCTTGTGCTCTGATATTAAACTGATGTGAAACAGTGAGTGCATGTCATGTAGGGAACCAGTGATATAATAAATCTCGCTATGTTTTATTAAATAGAAAGATCTTCTGCAGGAAAGTAATTCAAAACTAACAATGTTGCAAGGATTTAACAAGATTGCAAGCGTAGCTTTGAATATCTTTAATCTTAATTAAATTAAAACAATAGTCATGCATGATTATGACAGTTTTATTCGTAATATTAAGACAAGCAATTCACAAATTAACAAATTCACGCATCTCATTATATAGTGGATAACAGGAAATGATGATAATATTTTAGAGTAAAAAACGGATGCATAGCCCTACAAATAATTAGATGTCTTTGAAATAAAACTCACAGGTAAACAACTTCAGATCCCTAGCTATATTGCCTGTGAAACCTTCCTTAAGTTCGAATTGCTTTGGCCAAGCTTTTAGTTAAGCTCTAGATGGGGGCAAAGGGTGCTGGAATCGGTTGAAGTTGGTGGGGTGTTAAGGATAGTGAGGATCTAAAAACTGCTTCACACCTGCAAAAATTCATTTTTGCGTTAAGACTGTCACAAGAAACTTTAGGCATGATAGTCTTTTGAGAGGAGGAGGCTTTGACTGTTTCTTTAAGGGATGGATAGAGTAAAATGGAACAGCTCATGTGAAACCTGGTACAAGACTGTATTATGCTATAGAGAAGAGAGGTGTTGTCAGGTGCAAACACTGGAAGGGAAGAACAAAGAGAGAGGAAGACAGTAGCAGAATAGAGGTGAAAGTAGCTTGTGGAGATGAGTTTAATAGGGTACAGTGAGGAGAAATAGAGAGAGGGGAAGGCAATAGCAAGCAGAGGCTTGTTGTTTTAAACATTCTTTTTTTATTCATCAATCATTTGCTTCACCAATACAAACTGAGCACGTATAGGTTACAAAACTACACACTCTATAACTTCCCATTACCCTATAACTACCCACAACTTCACACAACTACCCATTAAAATACAACTGAAATACAAAGTGAATACAATATAAATATAACAAAATACAGCTGAAAATATAATAAAATCTAAAGCTAAGATGTCCCCATCAAAGGCGTACGATTGGGACCCAGACATGAGAGTTGACTAATTCAAATACAGAGCTACTGCAGTTATTGACTCGACTTTGAAAGGTAGCACGATGATGCTTATCTAACTCACATGACTCACAATTTAAAGAAGAAACAGAAGGCTCAATAGGAATGACGAACCAAAATTTTTGCACTGAAGGATGACCCAAGCGTCAGTGCCAGAGTAGAACGGGATCTGATCTGCAACCAAGCCAGTAGGGGTCACTTGGTCATCCAAATAGTACATGTCTCTTCGCTCATACTCCGAACCAATCCTCCTCCCAGTCGACAAGTCCTGAAACACAAAAATGAAAAGGGTAAAAAGTATTTTACAGTTATTATGTTTTTGTAAACTGGCTGATAGACAAGAGACTAACAGGAAATTTTGGAACATATAGGACATCCGTCAGAGTTAAGGACGGAGAACCTGAACTACCACATTACCTAATACAGGTCACTGGATACCATCAGCAATTTTAACAGTAAGGGTAGGTATTTGAAAATTTTAATGAAGCAAATTTTTGTTTAATTCCTGACATGTGGGATAAGGCTCCTGAGTCTAAAATTCATGGTTTTTGTGGAAAGGCAGTATAGGCGTGCATACCTGAAAAAAATGCATGAGTTGTTGAATAACCGTTCTGAGAGAACTCTAGCTGACGTAATCTATTATACTCTTCCTGCGATAGTACAACAGTAGAAGAGCCAGAAGAACTAAGATGAGCAGATGAAGGAACATGAGAAGTATCAAAAGGGGCATCAGGATCAGAATCAGCTAGTTGTGCCCACCCAGGTCGACCAAACTTCTCCAGCACTTCTCAGAGATGTGGTCACTCCGTCTATAGTGCTTACAGTGTCTAGGTCCCTTGTCAGGAGCACTCTGTCTCCCACCAATAAAACTACGTCCAGTGTCAATTAAGCTACGACCTCCAAAATCGCGGTCGCGACCATGACCACGACCTCTGCCACGTCCAGAGTACATGCAGACTGATCAATAGATGATGTAGATGACACATCAGCCCCAGTAGAAACACGCATGACTCTGGAGAAAGCGGCAATCAATGTGGGAATACTATCTCCTCCCAGTATTTGACCCCGCACCTGAGATCGTAGTGTAGGACTCAAGTCAAGAACTTTGATACTGCGAGATCCTGACGATACCCCCTCAGTGTCGCTGCATTAGTAACAGCAGGTTGATGCATCTCCAACTCATCGATCAAACTCTTGAGTTCGCCATAGAGTTCGGGTACTGATTTATCTCCCTGTTTGAGCGCAAACAGGCGCTCATATATCTCAAATACCCGTGAAGGATTCTTCTCATTTTCATACATCACCTTCAGGGTATCCCAAATCTCCTTAGCAGTGGTTAAAAACATAACACTATCACTGATCTTCTCCTCCAGACTGTTGAGGAGTTTGGTCATCACACAATGATCATTAGTACGCCATGTCACATACAATAGTTTTATAGCAGCAGGCGGAGGCTAAAGAAGATGAGCCAACTTATTCTAGACACCAATGAATATGTGAAATGCTTGTGCCCATAACAAGTAGTTAAATCCATTGAACTTCATAGTATTCTCCAAAACTGTCTTGGGTGTAGAAGTCTCAACTATCGGGGAGGGGATCAGAGTGGAGGAGCTTGAAGTATCAGACATCGTAGCCAGTAAGATAAAGCACCAGAAAACAGCCAATAAAAAAGGTTAGATGCACGAGCAATCAGAACATCATCAAAAGTGAGACTATGCAGCATAAAAACTAGATCAGATTCAGAAATCTTCAAGAGGCGGCGGTGTTTTCAGATGTAGTCAGCGAGGGCGGCAGAGGGGTCTGTAGGTGGCAGCGATGGCGGGCAAAGCACCTATAGATACCGACGGGGTTGTTGATGGCTGCAGAGAGCAACAACAGTGTCAGACATGGCTTCTTGAGGCGGTAGGGTCTTCTTTTGTGGCTGGCAGTGGTGGTGGAGTGTTTTTTTAGTGGTGGCAGTGAAGTAGAGAGAGTAGAGAAGAAGAGACATGATGACGGCTAAGGTTAGGATTCTAGCTTTGATGCCACGTTAAGAAACTAAACGCCCTTGATTTGTTATTCATTCACTAGAAAAGAGAGATAAATAGAGTACAAGGTATGGGTATATGGGTAACAACCCAATAACCCAATACTAATAACCCAACTTAACAGTGTTCATTAGTTATATGAGCAACTTGAGAAGCTCACTTCACCTGTTATGTTGGAGTATTTATTTATTTCTCTTTTGGATTATAGATTAGATTTGCATCTTGGAGCTATATGAACTACTAAAAAATTTCAAAGCTTATAGGTTTCCATGACTCAAATTTCTTATTCGTGAAACTTGTTATATAGTGCTGATACAAAAATAAGTTTGAGGCTAATATCAACAGAGATGCACTCGCACAAGCTACCAAGAAAAGTCAAAGTTTAAATGCCTTCCCGCATCAAATTTCTTATTTTTGAGACTTGTTTATATTCTGATGCAAAAATCAATAGTTCTACAATTGAGGCTAATAAAAAATATAAAAAAGGGGGAGGGAGGGGGAGAGAGAGGGGGGGGGGTGAATATGATGAATTTGAGTTTTGTCATCTATGACATCAAGTAGCCAAAAATGGATAGGTTGCTTAGAGGTTTTTAGCACAAAAGTTGGTAATCCAAACCTTTGATCATGGTCTAAACACGTTAAAACTGTGCACACCAATTTTGATTGGTTTTAAACATGGGTTAAAATCTCACTATTGGTATCAACATCAGCTAATGATATTTAGTATTAATATTATTAATATCAGTCATCAATATCGACAATTTCAGATATATTGGCAATATCTATCGGCCCTGATGTCAGCTAATATTATACAGTTATTATCACATCGAGCACCTCAAAACCTGATACCCGATATATATCAAAATCAGCTGGTATTTGAAACCACAGTTTTACATGTCTAGACCATAGATCCAAACCATTTCCTATTTTCAGCCTTCCTTTTTGTGGTTACTTGAGCCGGCAAGAGAACCTAAAATCATTTAATTTTTGGTCTTTAAGCATCTAACTGATGATGTAAATCAACTCATCTTCGATCTTGTTTTCTTAATCATTTAATTTAAACGGGAAGGATTACTTCCAAATCCTCTATGTGTGTGTGTGTGTGTGAATTGTTTTTTCATAATTGATTTTAGTTTGATTTTCTTTCTAAAATAGTGATTTGAGCTATCTTAATAATATTTAGCAGTTTTCTCTCCCAAATCTGGCAGGAAAAGAATTTTTCACTTGATGCAGAACTTGCTCTTCGTGAATGTATTTCAATGATTAAAGAGGTATATATAATAAATCTTTCTACACTTCAGATTTTTCTAATACATGTTTGCTACTTATTCTGCCCGATGTCATGGGAGAGGATCCATTAAGGTTAACCGGTAACTGCTTACATGATTTCTCTAATATATAATTGTTATTGGTTTGTTCTCTCTGTCTGCTAGTTTGTTTCCTAATATTTTAAAGATTAGATAGAATAAAGACATGTTTTGTTGTGTTTCTCGTTGAGATGCTCATGTTAGTAATTTATTGAATTTTAATTCTCTCCTACATCACTTTTTCTCATCTGCTATTAGTTTTTCTTGTAAATTGATGCCCCTGTAATGAATTTTTAATCAGTAATTTCTATCATTGGTGTGCAAGTAGAACACCCACGGAAGTGACTGTGGCTTAATTGTTTTCCCTATCATTGGTGTGCAAGTAGAACACCCACGGAAGTGACACTTGTGCCACACCCCCCCCCCCCCCCCCCCCCCCTCTGGATGTACAGCTCTACCAAAGTAATGCTCAAGAAGAGAACTATGGTTAATATTTTTCTGTTCTTTCTTACCTATGTTCTTGAGACAAAAATTAGAGACAACCAAAGATGGTATAAGCATGTACACTGTAGATATGGTGTTTCTCTAAGCTGCTGTCTCCAACTGAGTCTATTATCAGAACTTTCACCGCTGCCATCCACCTCTGCTGCTCTGATCTAGCCTGTTTTCTTTTCTTTCTTCCTTCCTTCCCAGAGCATAGAGTGCGATGAAGGCTAAGAAAGTATAATTTTCGAGATTGATATGGTTAATCATTAGTAACAGTGCACCAAAGAAAGAGGTTTTGTTTCAAAACATCTCAGTTTGAGAGTTTTGTGTTGGTTTCAACAAGGGCCATCACAAAACATTGTGAAAAATATCAGTTTCAGAGGTTCAAACAAATTAAATAATAAATGAGTGAGATAGGGAGTAGTAAAGGAAGAACACTAGATCTACGAAAACCCTAACTATATACCCTCTGAGAAGAAACTAACCGGAAGTGAGGAAATGACTTACCAGTGAATTCGATCTGGCTAAACCACAGGGATGCACTACTAGCAATTATTCTAGTCGGGTCCTCATCCCCAAGAAAGTTTATTAATGTTTTGACAGCCAACAGAGATATATAAATGGATTTTTGATGTTGAACTAAAGTTGAACAGGTTTTAGACTGAATCCATCAAAAACATTTTAAATTAAAGTTATAAGGATTTGGATATTCTATCCAAAACCCACTTGCTTTCTTTGACTTGTAAACTAAACTACTTTTCATTCAAATTTTGAAATTTAATCAAATTACATTGCATCTGTGTAATTTATCATTAGTTCAATAAATTTAACACATTAACCCTGTCCCCACGCACACCCACCAAGCCACACGCATAAATGTGTGTGCAATCATACAGTTTGTTCTTTTGACATAACACAATCTGTCTAGATAAACATAGTTAAACTACCAATTCTATAAATGAGTACTTACAGGTTACTTTTGTTATACCTGTATTCACTTATTAATGGATATAGAATAGTTATAACATACAATAACCTTGAGAAAAATGAAAAGACCACCGCCCCTCTACCTGTCTACATGACGATTGAAAGGAACAGCCCTCTGAATTCTGCTAGGTATTTATTTTTCTTCTCTATTTTTGTATATAGGCTTGAGCCATTCACGTGCAATGTGTCCCCCTGTACGTCTTTTAAGAAAAGCTGCTGAAAACGTTTCAAGTCCAGGGACAACCGAAATTCAATCTTTCCATGGGAGGGCTGGAACCAATACTGAAACTGAGTTCTCAAACCATGCATTACAATGCACCTCTATGGATCTGCAAAAGCAACAGCTGAAATTTCCTAGCAATTCAATGGCCGTGTTTGCTGATTATGATAAGTAAATGACTCGAGAGGGTAGGCTGGAACAGATGTTGCATGACATGTATTTGCATGCATGTGTGTGGGTGGGGGTGTGTACAGGGTGGGGTTGGGGTGGGTGGGGGGGGGGGGGGGTGTGTGTGTGTGTGTGTGTGTGTGTGTGTGTGTGTGTGTGTGACGGCTATGACGATCTTTTACCCCATACCTAGTGGTAGCTAGTCAAGTTGTTTGCCATATTGGATGCCTTCACAAAGTATAGACCTTTTACCCGCGATGTCCATGTCCATTTTAGTTCTTCATAAGCAAGTTGGAAAGGTTTTTCACGAACTCACACTTTGTTGAATGGTCCAAGAACTTTTCAGAATTGTTAGGTATGGAGAGTAGATTGAATTTCTAAGCTCAGTTGCGCCCGCTTTTGACTGATTTCTGAGATACATTTAGGATTTGGTATGCTTTTGAAGACTTTATTAGTTGTATGATTTAATTATGATTGGGTTATTGAGGCTTTGGTATGGTTTGGAAGTTCACTACACAAACTTGATATTCTTTCTCGATGTACATGATCTTTGATACTATCATATAAAGCAATTGACCAGTAACATGGACCATGCAGCCTGGGATTCGGAGCTTGTTAAATTCTCCAGACGTCAAGAGCGAATATCTGTCATGCTTGAAGCGTCTTACGAATCTCATCAGTGAAGACATAGATAGTGATACAACAGAGAGGTCCAGAACACTGAAGGAGCTACGAGATGAGGCTCTCCGTGCAGAGGCTGAGCTCTCCCCTGCTAGAACTAAATGGATTTAAGTGCCTCGCTGTTTCAGTTGCCCTACTCTGTGTTGGGTTGCTAACACCTAAAAGACCAGCTAAATGTGGAGTGTCAGTTATTCTTGCGAACGCGATCATGTACAATTCTTATGAGCAATACAAAATCTTTTCCTCCTCTACATCTCCAAGTCTTGAGGATTCATGGGGAAAATGTAAACAGTAACCTATGTGAGCATCATGTAATTATGCTGCTATTTCATCAGTCAGCCCAGATGCCAACATGACGAGGAGGGAAGCGAAATGTTACCAGATTGGGGTAGTTACAAAATAAAGCAGACGCATCAATCCTACAAATTTGATTGATTGTCCAATTGGCTTCTGTTGCTGCTGCGAAGGATCCAATAATCATGTCTCACTGATCAAACTTGTTCTAGAAAGCTTAGAAGTACATCAAATTTTGTATTGTTTCAGTACATGTTACTGAAGGTCTTGGAGTACTTCAGCTGGTGAACGTTTCCTTTGATGTTGAGGCTTTACTCACTGAATCCCAATAATAATATGTGTAATCAGTTGATGGGATTTCTATTCTAGTTGCCTGTTTGCTCTGAAATTCTAGCAGTTGGTCCAGTGGCGGCTCGATCTCTAGGGAGGCTTTAGGCGAAAGTTTTTAATCTGACTGTTTTAAAATATATTTAAAAATAAGTAATATTAAATAATTTTTTATTAATTAATATTTTATTGAAAAACAATTCTTTTAGTTTTTTAAGATGTAATTTTTTAATCAATTTTTGTATTAAATTTTGTTAATATATCATTTTTTATAGATAATATGGCTAATTCATTCAATCTTTTCTTGTGACATAGTTGATTTTAGATATGATTTTATCAATTTTAATTCAAACAAGATGCTCAAAGTAAGTTTATAATCTTCTTCTCTCTTTCTTTCTCTCATGTCGGGTCTTTTTGCAAGTTTTGTAAAGTTTAGGAACCTTTTGCAATTTATATAGGTCTTGTCATACGCTTGATCGGATCTAATATGCAAATATTTTTTTTATACAGATATTCATTAAATTTCGCTTGCAAAAGAGTATAAAAAGCTCAACAGGGAGTCAATTTGTAATTAATTTGAGCATACAAATAAATTTCATTCAATCTGGGGTCTCAAATAAATTTTCTTATTTTCCTCTTTCTCCTTTTTTCACTGGCATTCACCAGAACCCATTCCAACTCATGGCGGTTGGGTTCGGGGCTGGGTTGAGACTCCCCTGTGCCTGACCACCATCGGCTGCCTTCAGTGGGTGATCATCGGCAGCCTCAATGGTGGTCTCCTCCCGACGGTGGTCGCCGTCTGCCATCACCTTGTCAGAATTTTTTTTCCTTTTAGGGGCCCACTATACTTTGTGTGTGTGTGTGTTTGTTTGTGGGGGGTGGGTGGGCGGGGCGCGGGGGTGCTGCCTACAGGTCGAGCCGGCCCTGAGTTGTCAGATATAATATAGTGTTGTCCAAGCATGAAAACTATTCCACAGTTGGAGGGCATGTGGTTCGATATAAATGCATATTCTTGTAGATTGTATACAAGGAGTACTCTTGTGAAGACATGGGGTTTTATGGGCTCAAGTCTGAAGATAGATGATGGTTAACATGCTGCAAGAAAGGCTGGGTAACTATAAAAGCAGCAAAGAGGGAAGAAAATGACATCTTCACAATGTCATTCTTCTCCATGATTCTTTTGATTGTGATCGCTTGCAATGACTTCTCCTTGGTAGTTCAAATGCAGTACTTTGATAAAATTTATATTGATGCAATTAAATTTTCTTTGCACAAATCTCCAAGCTTCATCAGTTATTAGTCGATAGCTTATGTTGATGACTAGAATTATTTGTCAACTAGATTTTATCGGTGAACCTTGCCTTGAGAAAGTTGATGTTTCCTTTGCTCGGGTCTATTTCGCGGCAACTGCTAATATTATCGTCTCCATCACCTTTGACAGCCTGTTGGTTTTACACTTTTACTGTTTGTGCCAGACTCACTGAGCTGTGTGTGAAATTCTATTAACCCTGAAAGCTTCTTGTTGAGCTATTTTTGACCTTCTGTGGTAAACCCTGTTATATTACACCATTGAAAAGATATCCGAAATCCAATTTCGAACTATTCTAGTTTTCCGTCAGGCTGTTTTGTAGAGGCCAAAACGGTGAAGGCTGATTAGAAAAATTCAGGAAGCAGCTTTTTTTAAAAACGTAGACGTTAAAAAAGATTAAACAAAAAAATTAATAGTGAAATATAATAAGAAATGTAACTAATTAGTATTATCAAATAATCGTTTTTAGTGTAAAAGGGGGCATTTCGCTGCACTCTCCTATGTCGAACTGTAATAAGGAAAAAAAAAAAACTCAGCTTCATAATTTTGTTCGCTTTAGTCACCTTCTTTTTTAAAGTAAGAATGTGCACCCACGTCTCAAGTGCTGAAGCGCTCATCAGTGGCGAAAGACGAAAATGCCCTTAAGTGATCGCTTCAAAAAAGCGGACCGCTTTGAAAATGTCTTATTTCTGAAGGTTGCGACTATAATCGCAATCCTCACAAAATTATCACAGTAGAGGACTACGACTATAATCACAATCCTCACAAAAATGTCTTATTTATGAGGACTGTGACTATGATCGCAGTCGTCACAAATAATTGCAGCCCTATCATGATCGCAGTCCTCATAAAATGCACTATTTATGAGAACTGTGACCATGATCGCAGTCCTCAAAAAATGTCATTTTCTGAGTTTTATATGATTGAGGGCATGATCGCAGTCCTCTTTATTAGGAGTGCTCTTTATTAGGAGTGCGATTATAATCGCGTATTCACAAAAATGTCTTATATTTGAGTCTTTATGAGAATTGCGACCATGATCGCAGGCGTAAAAGAGGCCTGAGACCAGGCGTAAAAGAGGGCCATGACCAACAAGATGGCCTATTTTTTGATTTTTTGTGAGGACTGATCGCAGTCCTCACGAAATGTCCTATTTCTGAGTCAGTTATCATAGAAGGAGTGCGATCATATATCAGTATCGCCATCATTGGTAGCCCCCCTCCCCCAAACGATATTGATGATCCACAATGCTTTACAGATCTAACACAAACAGAACTCATCACAAATATAAACAAACAAGATCTGCAAATAGTCGATCCCAAAATAAAAATTTCAGGGACTCTGCCCCCACCCGGAAGGGCCTCCTCGCCCCCTTCCAACACCCAAGGCGACCTGACCGCGCAGGTCGACCCCGAATTACTCTGCGTCGGGGTTAAGGTCGAGGGGAGAGAACGTCAGGAGTAATGGGAAAGGGTAAAAAAGAAATGAAAATATATAACCAAGTGGTGATTTGAAGGAATCAATTTATGCTGACGTTTATGAGACTGTAGCGAATCAAATTATGATACTGAGTTTTTTTTCCAATTATGAAACAAAGCAAGAAGTTGTAGCGAAATATTTCAAATAATATACTAATATTTTCAGTAATTATAAAAGACCGATAAGTTTTTTTCCTCAAAACTTTATAATAAGATATTTAAATGGTTTAGGTTTTAGATCTGAATTGAACATTAATTGACTTGTAAGAGGTTTCAGTTAAAAATCAACAGATAAAACAGGTATTTGGATAAAGATGAGGAAGTAAGAGAAAGAGGGTGAAGATGAAATGAATATTGTTGGATAAAGATAAGAAGGTCACAAAAGAATTGAAACTATCAAGACTATTTGTTAGAGATATCAATGACAACACGTGACTCATGTGAAACATGTGATCCATGTGAAAGAAACTACTCATTAAATTTGCAGAGAAAAAACTTTTGAAATTATTTTTTGATTAAATTAAAAATTAAAATTAATAAAATAGGGTGTCTAATTATATTTTAGTTAAAAAATTTTAAATTAATAGTTCATTATTTCACTTATGGTCAAAATTGGCAAACGAAATCTTTTTGAAGCTGGTACCTCTTATATAGTAGTATAGATTTTAATAACAAGTACCAAATCTTGTTAGATTCCTATTGCCAAATTGTTGATTTCGCTTACTGCTGACAAGTAAAAAGGAGATCAAACTGTTTACTGGTGGAGATGGTCATAAACTTGCCATGTTGCGAACTGTTACCCTGCCAAAGAGCAAAAGAGGAGGGGCATGATCTCCACCCCTTTTTCGCATGCTCTGCTTTGCTAAAATGTGGAAGATTATGACCGTTGAGACTCTCATCGTGAAATTTGTAATGCAATGTCCTCGCGTTCGCTTCAAAATTGTAACTTCCAACTAATAAATCACTCGTTGCTCTCTGTGTCTTTGGAGAGATGAAAACTCAGGGCAGCTGGCACAGAGAACTATTTTCAAGGTAACTGCATATTGTTGAAATATATTGCAGGAGTCAGTTTTTCATGTATCTTGTTTCAAATAGCCAACCTTTTTATACACCTTTTGCAATTGACAGCAGAGGATTCTGATTATCTACTGCTATCTGCTCAGAAAATCAATCTAGAAACATTCCAGATGCCAGATCTTAGCTTACCAGTTGGCAAAGAGTAGTTAGATGGCACACTGCACGCGCACTCACACGTGCAGGTACAAGATTCAAGCAAGAACAGCTCCACTGTGTTCACGAAAGATTCCATGCCGAGGCCACACAACCACAGAAGGTGTTGTGGTGCCAATGCAGTGTGACGGTAGGAAAAACCAGTTGACCCTCGACAATCTAAATGTTTATACTAGAATACGTCATAGCACTCGGCTATTGTCTCACTTGTACATGGATATACCAACTAACCTAATTATTTCTGACATCTCACATAGAAGAATATATACTTATGACTGAAAAATTGGCACACAAGTCCTTTAATTCTATAAAGGATCTCAAAATAAGTGAAACGAAGATGGAGTCATCAACTTCTCTTCAAGTTCTCTGAGCCACGGTATACAGGCTCAGTCTGGTTTTGTGGAAGTGGCAAGCGTCGCACTTCTGTCATATACCTGTCATTGCAATACTGAATTCAGTTACAGATAATGTCCATAATAAAATATGAATAACAATTAAAGGAAGGTGATTTTGTGTACCTAGAAAATTCTTTTCAGAAAAATCATGGTAATCTTTGTATAATAATGAAAAGTAACATTGTTCTGGGTCTTGATAATTTCCTTCTGACATGGTGTGTCATATTTTAAGTTTATGGTGGGTGGTGGTCTTCAGGTCTAGAAATGTAATATATCCCTTACAATTGTTTCCTAAACAGAGGAATATCCTAACCACACAATGTTACTAAATTTAGGTGGCAACAAAAAAGCCTGGAGGAGTATAGCGACAAGGTAGCCTAGAGATTTACAGCATGGATAAGTCTTGGAACCGGCGACAATGGGTAAAGATACAGAGAAAAGAAGAACCAAGGATTTTTTTGGAAGGATGAGGAGAAACATGACTATAACTAACAAGATAAACAAGGTCATCCACCAGCTGATTGGTGACGGTTCTTGTCTGTGCTTATTTTATGCTCAACTGTAATAAAATCCATATTATACTAGCATTCCTCGAGAAGATGAACAATGTAGGAAACTGCTACAAAAAGTTTCTGGCATCAAATAATTACATAATTTAACAGCATTTACAACAAGATACAATACACTAGCTTCTTGCTGTCATAATCCCCAAAATTGAACTTGAACTCATAAAAGGTGTTTAAAGACAGAGCATCATTAATTGCTTGACTCTATTCTTTACTTTGTAGATCTTTGAGGCAGCTATTTGGTATCACCTAGGAAACGCAAAGTTGATATGCTGATTCTCACTTGTTCTCATTGATAGTT
>JAVJIF010022234.1:0-17469 GCA_038442645.1 Agave tequilana
ATAATATTTATTTTAAGTGAGGTAGTGAAACTGCCGAGTTATTTGTCAAATGACATAGTTGACAATATACAGTAGATCTGTTTTTATATTAGCAATGCTAAACTAATGTTGTAACTTTGCGTGTTGCAAGTTTTGATGGTTATACCTTGTAAACACCTCCTATAATTTTACAAAGTTGCAATGCTTTAAAGCAAGCAACATCACATATATATTTCTGCAGTTATACTTGAATTAGTTGGCGGTGGAAACCTATCAATACTTGGTATTCTTAGAATTTGTCTTGAGTCACTACTTTATATCGGAGGTTGAATCCAGTCTGACTTTTGATTGAATGGGTTCAAATAAGGCAACTTCATTTCAAGTAGACGTGTATGAAACCATTCAACTTGGCTTGGATCTGGTCTGATTTCCGTTGCTGGCTTCACTGTTAACCTGCATGGAAAGTTTGGAACTCTGAACTCATTAAGTGGGTCCAAAGTCCAAACAATATAGTTGGGTAATTAGGTTAGTTTAGGTTTATTGTTTAATTAGGTTCAGGTTTTGGAATGATTGACCTTTGAATTTTTAATTTAACCTCCCATAAGACATAGTTGGGCCCACAAGCTGTTGACATTTTTTGTTCTAATACGAATATGCGGGGCTATAAACAATCGTTTGGTGTAAGAAATTTACACCTACATAGCTTCAGCTGGGCATACAGGTCCCCAAGTTTTGGTTACGATCAAATCCTTGCCATGTATGATGATACACTTAAAGACAAGGTATGAAGATGTATTAGGTATCAAGGTATAAGCCTCTATACCCAGGCCAACATATAGCATTGGCAGGCTTTTGATGTAATTAGCCCTTGTACTGTTTTCATGCTTCTGAAAACCTGAAATATAACTCTCATTCATGGCAATAAATAACAAGTTTGTCTTCTAATATCAAATTTTTTTTTTGAATGATCATGTTAGCTTAATATAGTACTCCATTATATGCATGTTGTTTATTTCTCTACTTCCCCTAGGCATTCTACATTGCATTGTCTATTTATTTCTTTCTATCCCACTACTAATCCCTTGATAAGGATATTATTGACCTTCATTAAAAGCTTTATTTCGTTCAGTTGATGCTACTCATTTATTTCTTTTGATGCTGTATGTTTTTAGTTGCTCCTTCTAGTTTCTATATGCACCCACGATAACTTCACCACTTAATTGATTGTAATATAGTTTTTAATCCTTTTGAAACTTTTTGTTTCTTGCAGAAATTTGAAGCTTATGACTTAACAAGGCGTTGTCATATCTGGAGACAAACCAAAGAGGTATCAGATTTAGTTTAAGAACACTTTCAGATTCTGCTAATGATTGGAGTTACTTTCTTTTTAATGTTTTGGGTAATCTAATAATGAGCTGACCAATTTATTTTCTTAAGAAAATGTGCTGAATTCCATTTTTTTTGGTGACTATTGAATGTGTCGCTTGTATATTGTCTGCTGGTACTGGTATGTGATATTTGGGTATTTGAAGGATCACTCTTTCATCCTGGAGCATACTGGCGCCTTTGTTCAAGATTAACTCCATAGGGTCCTCAATTTTGGGATTCTGTTAGTGGAAACTATCAGGCTGGCGTTCAAGGTTCTAAATATCGGATATTGGGATCATATTAGATGGGGTTTTTTTTCATATAGGATATCAGATATCGGGGATACGCGCGCAAATCAAGCGTTCATATTAGATACTATATATAGTGAAATATTGATAACTATAAGTTGGTTTAGTATCATGTATATCATCTACCAAATAAAAATGATGCAATATGCTTGCAAAGATGGAAAAAATAATACATATTGACTCAGTCGTGAAATAAATAAGTTATTTCATATCGGGCTATATCTCGAAAATTTATTACCTGATATCGAGCGATATATCGGCTGATATTTCAAATATCGTTAATTTTTGCTGCAAATGATATGGGCGAACGATTTCTCTATATCGTATCGGCAGCAGGGAAAAAATTAGATATCGACTGATATCTCGGCCGACTTGGCCGATATTTAAAAACAGGGCTGGGTGGGTTTCATCTCATTCCTCCTGTTTGATTCCCGAAAAGTGGGTTCAAAAAGCATTTTTTCCGTGTTCTTGTTCCATTCAGTCAGATATGCGCAGAAATAAAGTTTACATACTTCCCTGGCCCTTTTCATTTGTTTAAATTTATTTCTCTTGTAAAGATATTATATGGTCCTTTTTTCACTTCGATTAGTCAATGAATATAGGGCAGATGATGAATGGTGAAAATAATTTCTTTCTGAAGGCATATCTTCTTGTGGTGTGGGGAACCCTGGTGAATCAGATTCCATTTTGGATGTACACGAATTCTTGAATAGGATAATTTGTTTACTTTGTCATGGGAAACAAGAAACCAGAAGCTTGTTTGTTTTATCTTTGAAGTTAGACTTGAGAATTTTGTGTTGGTATTTTCATTTTTTTTCACAGAAATTAACATGATATCACTGCATATTTGTAAGCAGGCAATTGGTATTTTCACTTTTTCATTTGTTTCGAGTTAGCAAGTCTTGCCATGCCAATTCACAGCATTAGCAGGTGTGGTGTGAACGCGCCGCACGCGTGCGGTAAACTCGTCTCAAAACATATAACTCATAACAAGTAAGGTGAAAAAAGAATGATATATAAAAGAATTGTATATAAACACTCTCTTTCCCATCTCTTATTCCCTGTGGGATTAAATATATAAGCTAAATTGAACATTAATGGGAAAATCAAGCTTTCTCATGTTTTTGTGTTCACTTTACCCCAATAGTCCCCCCCTCAAAAAAAAAAAAAAAAAAACTTGACTTTCAAAGAAGACATAATTAAGACATAATTAATAAATAAAACGGAATATGAAATATAAAGAAAAGTTGGATAACTTTGAATTCAGAATATGTAGCTTGCGGCTTTTGAATCTATCTTTAGTGAATTCATCGCAATTTGAGAGACATAATGGTTTATGTTTTGAATTAAACATTTTTATCACATATTGACAAAAGACACACACGATATGTCCTTATTTATTGAGCGAGCTGGTTGAACGTTAATAGTCATGCTCACAATAATCAACTCATGAGAGTTTTTAAAAGGTCAGCCTTGCCTCCTAACCACAGTCGTCACAATTCCTCTCACGGAGGTAAGTCCTCCAAGGGTACTGCAAATGGTTATTATATCATTCACAATTCATGCGTTAGATTTATTGAGAGTTTAACTCAACCTAACAAGCTGTATCATAAGAACAATGTCATCATAGAGAATATGATATTGCTACATAAACTACGAATAGAATATAAACATATCTTGGTCGATGCTCCACACGAGTATCACTAGTCCAACTTGTTTCTATCACATTGAACATCTTTCATGAGAATAGCTCGCCAATCAAAAGGTTTGGTTCTTACTGTTAGTGGTCTCATATATGGGCTTAACCTCATCTGCCTCGATGTATCTAGGAGCATACTTCTAGAAAGACCGTTTATCAAAATGGACTTGATAAGATTCAGGGTATTATAGCTTAACAGTTTTCCAGTTAAATGCAAGAATAATTTGTCATTTTATGTGGAGCTTCCCATTTGGGAGTAATTCAATAAACATGAAAATATTGTCTCTCATGTGGTCACATGGTAAGCTGTTGGGTTTATTCTCCAATGGGCACCGTTCGAATCCCATATGGCGGTTAACTGCGAGCTTCTTCTTAAAAAAATGAATATAAAAATATTATATATTGTAACATGTCAACAAATAATATTTTAGTTCATGCATATAGTTGATCAAATTGGTCAATGTTGAAATATCAAAATTCTAGTTTGCTATAAACTGAACATGTTCTTGAGAGAATCTTTATCATTCATTCTACTCACATTATCAAAACAATAATGTTATCAAAAAATAAATTTTATATTTATAAAATGACTGCAAAATGGTTCCTTACCGGACAACACATTCTAATTCGCTTCGCCATTTATTTTCTTAATAGCATTTGAATTTTCATCTTGAACAAATCATTGCTTCATTTTAGTGATTAGGGTATAAAATTTCCTTCTCCTCTACACATACAAGTTGTTCATGTTTTCGCAAATAACAAATGCATTAGAGATCTTTTAGCTTGAAAGGATGTTACATTTAAATCTTCAAAAAAATCTTGAAAATATGACAATATTTATAATCGTGTAATCAATCTCTTTAAATCTCTGAAGATGTACATAATTGATGAATAGTCAAAATAATGTCCTTACTTATGACATAAAATCTTTATAGAAATACTTATAAATTTTCAAGACTACGTAAATGCAAACTGGTAAAGCTTATTAAATAAGAGAAATTATGTTAATAAAAGTTAAATACTAAGAAAAGATTTTGAGTATCAAAGTTACTACAATAGTAAAAAATAATTTTGATTAAGTGAAATAGGACTAAAAGTTTTTTTAAGTTGACTAAAATAAGAAATTATATTAAAATTTTAGTTTACAAAAAAGAGATATGGTTTGAAAACTAAAGTAAAAAAAACTAAAGATTGAAAGTGTTTAGCAATTAATCATATAAATTTATAGCAAATTAAAATAGATAGATAACCATAGAAATCAATTAATAATAAAATTTTATTTGATGTAATCAACTAATTTTCTTTTTCCCAAAAAAAAAAAATAGATAATAGAGAAATTAATTCACAGATTATCTCCACTCATATAAAAATGACAAATTATTTGATTTACAATAGACAAATTTTGCACATCAATCACAATTCACACGATGGTTAAAATCATATTTTACACACTAGCATATCAAATCTGCATAGTGAAAATATCAATAATATTACCCGTGTTAACAATTTGCTCATTAGCTAACCACACAATGACAAATTGATAACCCACATACTAAAACAACGGGAATATAGTAATCAGGTATATGTGACAACCAATATTATTTTATTTCATCATGATTCATTAAATCTATTACACATGTCTGGATTTATACCAAAATCTTAAGACATGATATAAGACATTTCAGATCAAATTTTCTTTATAATTTGTTCGGTGCAATTCCATCTCAAGTTAGTTCTCAGCTCCTAATTGTTCCAAGTCAATTGTTAGGCTCATCAAACTCAAGATTAACCAATCCAACTGGTCAGGTCAGTGAAAATCAGGTAAGAGATTTTCTGTTTTGCAGCAATCCTTAATTGTATAACCACCTTTCAGATCACTTTCCTAAACACCAATTAAAGTGGTATTTCAAAAAATGACTCATCTTTCAATTTTTTTGTTCTATTGAGCTCGAGATCCTTAGGAGCCACATCTATTTCAGTTAGAGTTTAGGTTTGCTATTATAAAATCTTTGAGTCTTGTCACCTTGAGAAGTTAGTTATTTGGTATATATAGATATTTGATTTGAAAGTAATACCCATTTATATTTTTATTCATGGTTATGATTCTGGCTAGCATGTTTGAACTATGTAATTAAAATAATTTCAACCAATACAGTAGAGATGTGATACCAGTTATGGTGTATTAACATAACAACCACATTCAACCATAGACTAATTATCTATGCTTGAACCCTCTTAAACATTAAGTAATTCACCATTTTCTGTTCAAAATACAACTTGTTGTTTATTTTGATGCCTACCCCAATTTTACTTACAATATATTTGCACAATCCTTAAGTGCATGAATTTAAAGTGTCAACTATTAAATAAATTTTTTTCTTCTTATGATCAATTAGAATTAAGTACCAACGATTTCATAAAATAATTAGGCATTGTGAAGTGAAGAAAATTATAGCTCATGTTGTACCACATTATTCAGTTATTGTTCTTAAATTATTTATTTGACAGTAGGTTACATAAATCAAAGTATCAAGCATATAATTCATTCTTGTAGTTCACATTTGCTTGTTTGATCTCAGAATTTGTTTAATGATTTCATACACTGCTAACTACATTAACACTTCAGGGCTGGATAAACTTAAAATCACATATTTAGGCATTAAGTCTTAGCCATAGAAATAACTTTTATTGATAGAACTGTAATATTATATTTATCCAAATTAAACTAGAAAAGAAAGATTTTAGTTCTCGTTATTACTCATGATACTAAATTACCCTTAACACCAATCAACCTCACAACTTCATAGTAATGTATTATGATGAATAATAATGATTTTTCATTCCAATATCTATGGAAGTATTACATGCTCTAGATTACACAACCATCAATTATTAATTTTGCAAGAAACAGAAAATTTAAGATTAACTAACTAATTGTAGGATTATTGCAAGATTTGGACAATTTAAAATTCTTTAACTTGTTGCAGGAAATTGGACAAATATTAGACAATTATACAACCAATTACCGAAATTACACAGCTATCTAATTAATTGTAGAAAAAATAGGAAACAAATAAAGGCCAGTCTTCTAGATTGTAGGATTTCCTGTATTTTTCTAAATTTCGGTTTTGTAAATTTTATATTATATGAGGTGATTTCTAAAACATAAATATCAAACCAGATCACAGCCTTAGAAGACTGAAGCCTGCCCTGTCGCTCGGGCGTGAATCAGCCACCGTCAACTAGCGGTAAAAGCTCATCGAAAAAAACTAGCACTCTGCTCGAGCGTAAACCTGAGTCTCTACTCAGATAAGAAACGGTTGCTCATAAAATCATGATGAAGCTAAAAGAACAATTTTCAAAAAAAGAGAGCTTTTTCGGCTACGGGGTGAGAGCAAGAGAAGGGCTCAAGAGGGAGAAAATAGATGGTTGTGTGTCTTTCTGCTGAAGTGAGTAGCTGCTCTATTTATAGCTTTCAGAGTCCCTGCCTGCCCCGACACAAGAAAGAATCAGTCGTGGACGCGTGTATGGTAAATCCGTCCCAAAACATATCTCATAACAAGTTATGTGAGAAAGAAATGATATATAATCACGTTCCTTCGCATCTCCTATCCCATATGGGACTAAACATATAGGTTAAATTGAACATTATTGGGAAAATCAAGATTTTCCATGAGTTTTTTTTTTTTTTTAAATAGAGAAGAAGCTCGTGATTAATCGCTCACATAATGTCGCACTCATGAGATATGAACCGGTGCCCATTAGGAAGCAAACCCAACGGTTTACCGTATGACCACATTGGGGGACATTTTCTGTTCACTTAACCCCAACAACAAGTTGAAGCCGTAAATCTTCTTCCTTGAGAGAGAACCTAAAACATAAGTTGTATATGTGCAAACAAAGCCAGACTCAATGAATTAAGGATAAATATATCATTTAATTAGACTTGTAAATAATGTAGAATTCATCATGTCTTCTAACTAATTATTGTATTTGAGACAATATTCATGTTGGATTCTAACAAGTTACACATTTTTGAGAAGAGAAGAAGAGGGATTTGGGTTATAATTGTGAAAATAAGCAAGAGAGAGTATTTTGTTAGGGCGCATCGGGACATAAAAATAGAACCAAAGTTGAACATTTGATTTTTGATGATGAGTTGTCGCTGTTTTTGGCCTAAAATATAAATTGATGGTTGTACTAATATAAGCCATCAAGAAAATGGAAACCATCAGGTGCTTAGTTTCCTGTTTGAACTCAAATTCAACTTCGTTTTTTGTTTCGTATTTGAACTCGGTCGTGTTTTGAACTTGAGACCTCTCGTTACCCAGTTCAATGTGCCGTTACTAGTGAGCCAGAACTCATTGGCATTCAAAATTTGGAATTCAAATGACTCTCTATTTTAACTCGTATGTAATCTAATTAGTTGATACATGTCATCCAAATAAGTAGAAAGGTAAAAAAAAAAGTGATGAAAGTTTGTCTGAATAGAACTGAGTATTGAATGAGCAATTCCTTTCTTCTTTCGTTTTCGCTTTCTTTTTTCGGCTTATGTGATAAGTGTTGTTGAGGAATGAATTGGGAAGGGAAAAAAAAAACAGATCAAATACACAATAAATACATTAGAATTTTATGTGAAAAACTCAAATTGAAAAAAATAACGGAACCGCATGCAACTTCACTATATTATAAGAGAAATTACAGGAGAAGAAGAGAGAGCCTCACAACCGCTATGTATTTACAATGACATACACACGCTATGTATTTACAATGACATACACACACATGACTCTAATGACGGCGCATCTCCTTTTATAAAGAAAACTAAGATTACAAGTTATGAAATCACCAAACTGCCCTTGACGTGTTCTCCAAGTTTCACGGGTTACGAAGCATCCAGACTGGACCGCTTCTTTGCTATGGATCTCTGAAGTGCTATTCTGCACTGTCGCTTCAAAATGCTCCTCCGCTCAGATGCTTTAGACTGCTCCTCCGGAGTGATACCAAGCTGCTGCTACTCCAGAGCGAGACTCCAACCTCGCCCTCAACCTGAAACTCCAAACTCGCCCAATCTCTTTACCAGGAGGCTTCGAGATCTGCAAGAGAAATTTCTCAAAGTAATTTTATTTTGGGGGCTCTGTCCCCGAGCCCCAGGAGGAGCTGACCGTGCAGGTTAATCCGCGTGATGACTCTGCGTAGGGTGACAAATCATCAAAGCAATAATTAAACCCCACAGCCTAATAATAAGATTACTACTTACTAAAAGTCTACAACACTACCAAAAGAAGAGGAATACACTTTAAAAAAAAATATCCATGAAAGAAGAAGAAAAAAGCTCATATAAAAATGGGAGAAGAATCTCTCAAAAGAGGCCAGTTGTTTCCTTAGCAACAAGTCCACATGTTGGATAATTATATCACAATGAGTCTCAACAAACTGCTAATAGCCCTCAAGTATCATGAACTTGAGCCATCGGCCTGCATTTTAATCCAAACAAAGAAAAAAACTATGTGTCATAAAGTTGAATGAGCAATTTCAAAAGTGCAAAACAAGAAGGCCACCCAACAAATCTGGCACATACTTGAACCAAATGAGATCTGATAAATCAAGACATAACAAACTCATGGGACGTTGGCTGAATTCAGATATCGAGGCATTAAATACCAACAAAAACCAAATCTACAGCACTCTAAGATCACACAAATGCTAAGAACAGGAACATACTTGAGTAAATTGATGGCTTATCCGATACTTATCGTTACCTGAATCACAGTTATCTAGTGCAACTTGGAGAAAGAAGGCAAGATCGTAAAACTCAGGAACCAAGTTTTTATACATGCGAGGTTTTGTTATTCGAGTTTCATACATCAATGGCCAACTTTTCAAGCTGGCCAGCTTTGTGGATCAGTTTCGCGATATTTCTCTGAAATCACCATACAAGACCATAACATGCTGCTCTCCATGTCTTCTCTCGTACATGTTCCTCTCGCCTTATTGTTAGCTTCAACCTTGCCAAGCAATCGAAATTGGCAACTTCTCGTGCCACAACGTGCTCATCATCATATCGCGTGGGCCTCTTATAATTAGAGTGGCCGCCATATCTCAAAGCAGCAAAGGCATACAAATTGTCTGTACAGATGATGAGAAAGGATAACTAATGGGGAATAGGGCTCAAATACTCACAGAGGCAAGTTTTATAGAATGTTGGAAGAAATTAAGTCACGCCTCCCAAGTTTGCTGCAAGAGCCACATCCTTTGCATTTTGTTATCCTGCCAAACATGGTGAAAAGAAGATGGAAAAGTTAACATAGTTCTTGCTTATCATACCCAAGGGTGCAGCCAGACGTCTTATTTAAATCAACTCGTATTGCCTTTATTTTAACCTGAAAATCATAAAATTTCCAAAATCAAATGTCGTATGTTTTGCCCGAGAGATTTGCTGAGTATAAAACGGAAACGTAACCGTGCAGAGAAATAAGTACATAATCAAGAGAAGATAGTTTCAAGAAGCACAACACCTTGGGGATAGGATGAACAACAGAACTTCCCTCAATCAACCTGGGTTGGTCACTGTATAAGAGAAAAAGAGATTGAACCAAAAGTTGGGTACAGAGCAGGCATATAAGAGAGCAAGAAACAAAAGCAGAGACATATACCGATCTGGAAGACAGAGGTGCTCGGGGAAGGAGCGACGCATGCAAGACTCCGTTCGGAGGTGAAGTCAGGACAAGACTGCAGCTCTGCCACACTACTACCTCTTCTTGAATGCCCAGTGTCTAGGGCTTGAACTGCATATCTCTCCACACGTGTTTTCTCAGGTGCCACTGGGAAAGGTCTCACGCTGATTCGACTTACTTCATCACTTGTCACAGCATCTGATTGATAAGATTATTATTATTTTTTTTTTGAAGGCAAGTAATCAACCAGCTGAAGAATATACAGATATCATGGAAGCAACTGGGTGCTAAGGAAGTCGATCCTACATTACCCATATCTTTGATGTGCACAACGATAATTGTAATGTCATCCGTCCTATTCTCATGTTCTAACCATATCTTGTAGGACTCTGCAGCAATTGCTGCACAAGCATCACGGGGGTCCTTGAAGCTGGCAACCTGCAGCAATATAAGAGGCCAACTAACAGTAAGGAAACTAATACAAACATGGGGATACTATAATATAGAGGTGGAACTAAAATACATCTTTCTTTAAATATAAACTAGTTCAAACCTTATTACAGAACTGTAAAAGAATAGTAATTAATCGTAATTAAGAGCCTTAGCGTACTGACTATAGAAGGATGCATCCTGCTTACTACACAAGGCACCAACATGAGGCTTTCCTTCTCACAGCAGAACAGGCCCACCAATATGAGGCTTTCCTCTTCACCACCAGTAGGAGACTTTCCTCTTTACCAGCACTCCGGTTGGATCAAGAAGTCATACCCTAACCCAACACAATTTCTACCCGAACCTGATCAAGGGTTTGACCCATACCAAAAATTCGGGTCGGCTTCGGATTTGACCCATCTGCCACCTCTTAACCAGCCGTGTGTTAACCACCAGAAAATTGACTATATATATAGCGCTCTCAAGAATTTTAAAAATCAAAACTCTTTATAAAAGAAAAAAGTATACATGTCTTTATAGTTTAACCTGTGTAGGTCAAACACTTCTGTCATGAAGCCCAACAAGAAGAACACTTCATACATTCCTCAGACACTTCTCAACTGAATCCTCAAGTACATACTATATTCTTTTAATCTAGGACATTTGTCAAACACTTGTTCATTTACATCTCATAGTTTTAAAGTTTAAATATAGTTTTGACATAAGAAATGAGATACGTCGGACTACTTTACAAAGAGTTGAACAGCCAAGGCCTGTTCTTTTTGCCGAGTCATAAAAATGTAGGACAAGGTAAGATTTAGCAGATATGTAAATCATTATATTGTTGTTATATTAATAGAAATATGTGTCTGACTTTTGGATACAAAGACATGTTTATGCATGTATGTATACATATACTTCTTTTATTATTTTTTATATATTTTAGTGTCATGTCGTCGTATCTTTGTGTTTATTGTTTTAAGGAACTGATGCTCACGTCATGCGTGTTTGTGCTTCTTAGAGTTTAACTAAATTCATCAAATATGACATGATCATCTTTATTGGTACTCTTACCTCGTGTAGTGGATATACATTCCAACTCTACTCCTCCGCAATTCTTTAAGATTATTAATCAAAGCCTCTTGCTTTGTATACAAGCACTTTCTTAACCATTACATACCTATGGGGCACACATATAGCATGCTTCTATCACAAAGCCATGTACCTGTCACCTACCATTTTGAGCAAGAAATTACTAGGCAATGAGTTTGATGCTTTCCCAAACTAGTCCAAAACATTGTGAACAAGTATTAATTTAGACACCTCTCATCATTTCTTTAACACACATGAGAGTTGTTTATAAATATCTAAATCACAGACTTAAATTTAAATAAAGCGAGATTGTGACAGCTTTCGCATATGAATCATAATAAATATAGTGCATGTTTTATAAATTATGAGACATGAGGATCAGATGTAGTGGTTAGACCTATTACTACCGGTATTAACTCAGATTAACTTACTCAAAACATTAAAAGAATTAAAGTTATCCATAAATATATAATCTCAGCACCCTTTAACACCAGACAAATTTATTTATATTTAAAGCATTGGTTTTCACTAGCATATTTTTGTCTTGGAATGAGAATGATGGATGCTTTATCCAAGGCATCAAAGTTAAAAGGTCACGCGATGTAGTTGACAAAGTACAGAACCCAGTAATGACTATGATAAGCATGAGAATAGACACCATAATAAGCACATTAATATGGTGTTCATAACAATTTAAAAAATCAATTAACAGAATATAGAGGGCATTGTTTAATTAGGGAAATGAAGTCCCAACAGATTTTTTCACTTAACACGCAAATACTGAAGGTGTACTGTCACGGACTCACGGCCAACCATTTTGAAAGATTGCTAAAAGTAGTATGAACTTGCTCGCAAAATTATCGGAAGCAACAAGCTAATAGTGATTCAATCATACTTATGGCCTACGGAGCATGGACATGGAAACAAGTCAGATTATCATAATGAATCAAAATTCATAGCTTCTAACCAAGTAATTAAATCAAACAAATAATCTGAAATCCAACTAAACACCTCACTTAATACAAGTCAATGAAGCCCCCTCATGTGTTTTCAACGTGTTAACATTCAGAAACTCAATTTACCCTGATGTCAAAGGATCTCTTTACATATTTGTTTAAGCTATGCATGGCTCCATGGCGTCCAACAAGCAAACTTAATCATAGAAATTCACTACAATTGATGCCTGCCTTTAATCATGGAAAACATATGATGCTAACCTTTGCCACCAGACAATCATCTTCTACTATTGAGTTTGAGAAGTTGCAACATTCTGAAACCATAACATAACACATCCTTTCTCATCTTTGTCTAGAGGCCTCATCTTTGCTCTTTAGTCAGATACCCAAACATTCGTGAAGGATACAAAAAAGTTTTGTATTTTAGGAAAAGTGAATATTTCCAATCCAAGTAATGACAGTCTTCCCTCAAAATTAAAAATATAACAATTCTCACAAGCATTATATATATATATATATATATATATATATATATATATATATATATATATATATATATATATATATGAATATTTTCAAATGAGAAACTTTCTCAAATAAGCTTCGTGAGAAAACCATATAGGGAGATTTTATGGATGATCCGAACCGTTCATCTTGATCTACATACTCTAATTAGACTACTAATAAAAAATCACGCGATTCCAAGTCTTTTTACCCATGCATCAAGTGACATGTTTATTCTACGGCGAATAAACGTATGTTTTGTAACCACTTGTTGCATGGGTAAAAAGACTTAAACTCACGTGATTTTTTATTGGTAGCCTAAATAAAGTATATAGATCAAGATGAACGGTTCGGATCATCCACATGATCGCCCCTATATGGTTTTCTCACGGTCTTCGTGTGAGAAAGTTTCTCACATGAAAACCTCTCTCTCTCTCTTCTCTCTCTCTCTCTCTCTCTCTCTCTCTCTATATATATATATATATATATATATATATATATATATATATATATATATATATATATATATATATAGAGGCAGTGGAAATCTTTTCTCGGCTACATCGAACAGAACTGTTTGGGACAACACAAAGTCGTCCGACATTGAACAAAACTGTAGCTAGTTTGAATGGGCAGCAACCATGTTGTTTTATAGCTTCTGAGCAAACTTTACTTCATCTTTCTTTAACTATCAAGCATTATTAGTGGCAGTAATAGCTTCTGTAGACATGTAGAATTGAAAATTTATGTATTTAACAGTGCTTATTTGCCATCATATATTTAACCCTTTGATATTATAAAAGACCGGATAACATAGAAGAAGATAATTAGTAAGGTCCTAATCTTCTATAGTAGCATGTTCTCAAAATGGCTTGATATGTCATATGATGCGTCATATAATCTCTCTGGTGGCGGTGAGAGCTTTGGTAGATACAAAAGGAAACTGTTGAAACAATCACCCGTACACTCTCTATTGTGTCAAACAAACTCTAGATAATTCCCTAACTGTTCATTTAACAAAGGAGGAAACCAACATAAACTACAAACAAATACTAAACATGTAAACTAACCCAGAATCATCAGTAACCATAATATTACAAGGACTTGGGCACCCCATCACTATCCGCCACAAAGACCATAAAGTAGCCATCTTTCTTTTTGCTTGTTACATCATCTTAAGCCTCTGTACCGACCAGAATAACCAGCATCTAATAGCTTATACTATAAATCATGATTCATGTCCAAAGTGCTTTTCTTTTTTGCCAAATCACCACAAGACATTCTCTCTCATATTGGAAAGATGATGGTAGCCATCATCAACAATCCCATAATCTAAGCTATATTAACTATAGGGAACATGACTCAAGTTGAGAAAGGTGCAGCAAAAAGAAAGCTCTACAAAAAAAATAATCATCAGAAGCCATAATGATAATAATCATCTATTGAAAAACAAATGTAAAGCCAATGGTAAATCTAAGATCGAATACTAAAAATTGCAAGCTGAAATAAAAAATAATGAATCTCTTACCATACTGACAACGACCTGACTCGACAAGAACTCAAACACCCCGTCGCTGGCCACCACAAAGAAGAGATGTTCCGGCGTGATCCTCACCTCCTTCACCTCCGGCACAGGGATGACGCCGATCCCTCGGCCGTCGAGTCCCCGACGCTCCTGGTGAACGCCGTCCCGGGGTACATCCCGTTCTGGACCCAGAGCCTCGGCGGGTCCCCATCGTCGCTCTCCTCGTCCCCCAGCTCTGCACCTCGGGGTCCTTGATCCCCTCCACCTGGTCCACGCTCAGCACGCGGGCCCCACACCGCCGGACCCTCTCGTACTCGTCCTTGCGGAACGGCGTCTGGTCGCAGGACAAGTCCTCGGCGACGGCGCGGTTCTGGGTGGCGTTCCAGACCCCGGCGACGGCCCGCGAGTCCCCGACGTTGGCGACGAAGAGGGACCCGCCAGCGACGAGGACGGCGATGGCGGTGGTCCCGGACATGGAGTCGTCGATGTCGGAGGAGCGGAGGGCGGCGTTGGTGGCCTGGAACGCGGCGGTGAAGGACTTGGCAGGGTTTTCGGCGAGACCGGGGTCGGCGGAGAGGATCTGAGCTAGGGTTTCCTTGACGAAGTCGGCGCATTCGGTGCCGAACTGGCCGTGGCCGTCGAAGACCGCGAAGAGGTGGAGGTTAGGGTTTGACTGGAGGTTGGTCTTGATCAAGAGGCTGTCTTGGTTGACGTGGTTGGGGGAGCCGGGGTAGTGGCCGTGCTGGGAGAGGGAGGAGCAGTGGATGGCGAGGTTGGCGGAGGGGACGACGGCGTAGGCGACGGAGTTGCCAGTGAGGAGGTGGGGTTGGGTGGGGGTGTGGATCGAACCGGAGTCGGTGGGGGAGCCCGGCCGCGGGTCGCAGCAGCACCGGCACCGGTGCCGGTGCCGTCGACGGGGGAGCTTGCTCTGAATGCACCCCATCGCTGACTCTCGTTTCGATGTGGTACTAAAAATGAAAATTTTGGTGCTTTGATTGATGATCTCTCAATCAATCAAGAACCCAAACCGGAGGATTCAAAGAGGAAGGGAACCGGAAAAGCAAGCAATGGGCCAGAAAGGACGCGAACAGCGACCCCCGTGTGCTTTTCCCTGTTCGAATTTCTGCCTACTCGGTTCTACACACACCGACTCCGTTATACACCCATTTATTCACCTGCAGATAGGACGCCTGGGCCCCACTGGGTCCTCCGGCGTCGTTGTCCCCCCTCTCGAATTGGAAAACTGTTTGTTGAGTCGGGTGCTCTGCGGTGAGGGATTTTGGATTTGTTTCGATTTTAAAATTTGTCAGAGGGGCACGAGGAAAGGTGAGCGTAGCGTCGTGACGTTGTCGTGGAATTCAGCACATTTCGGTGGGAAAAGACGCGCGTTTTTCGGGGGCAAAGGGACAGTTGCACGTGAGCAATGCACGCCCTGGTTGCTGCTCAATCTTTTTATGGGGAAAAGGGGGGGGGGGGGGGGGGGGAATTTCTCTTATTTTCCATTATCTGGGGAACTTTTGAGGTCAAAGAATTACAAAGTCAACTACATTCTAGTCAACTTAAGGGTCGTTGTTTCGCGTAAAATTCTGTAATTCATAAATGACTTACTACCCAATTACAACTACGACGTTTGTTTAGACCGTAATTCGTAAAAACTTATGTAACTCAACTAACACTCACTTGCAACCCAGTTACCACTCACTTACAGCCCAGTTACAGTTAATTTTGTGATCATACAAATTTGTATTATTTTTTTATATTAATATTAAAAATTTTAATACTTAACTTTTTTAATATTTATTTGCAGTATTAAAACTTTTAAAATCACCAAATAGTGACTTTTGTGGTCAACTTTTTCACTTACGACTTATACATTACGACAACCAAACACCGTAAAGTACAATACACTTTCCAACTTTACAATTTTATATTACCAACCAAACACCGTAAAATTTACATACATGTAACTCATTTACAATTGTAAAAGACTTTACCAATTACAACTACGAATTACGGCCAGTTACGACAACCAAACAGACCCTTAGTTAGGCATTGGCCTAATGAATTCACTATACCTTGTGACTTCGAATCAAATCTCTTAACTGTCTAGCTCAATCTCTAGCGTGAATTCTTTGTGCATGCAAGAAATCTCGACATGGAATATGGAATTATGAGGATACACTTACAAGCAAAAGCTTAGCATGCATAGATTACAGGTTACATGAACATGAACTATATTTTTCATCATTATCATCAAAGAGGGAGAGTATTGCATATAGATTCAGAAAATACGTGAAGACTTGATAACAGCCTTACTAGCTACAGGTGATGGCATTTGTTCACACGCCCTACGACTGTAGGAGAGACGTAAGGAGCAAACTCGCCGTTGCTATCAGCAACGTTCGTCTCAGGAAGCAGAGCTACGTTGCTCCTCGATAGCCAACTTCTCGTTGTGAAGATCCGAGGCTGTTGATGAACCTTGTTCAGCCAAGACATGTTGTTGGGGAAACTGGGAAGCCTACAGCCCTCAATAGCGTTAATAATCATTGGCTCGATTCTTCCAGCTGAGCTCCAACCATTGCATGGTAAGTACATTTCTGCCACTAACTGTTCTTCACTTAACTTCAAGCAGGCTGAGTTCAGACTAGGCCAATGGATTGGATTTGCAGAAGCCGATAATTTCGTCTGCCGAGCGATTCAAGGCTTCATTGAATACCGAGATGCAGCGATCTGGGCTTACTTCGGCAGCTTTCAGATTCTCAAGGAAGCAATTGAATGTCGGACGTGACTGAAGGCCAATTCATGGGTACTCACCAAATGAAGCACGGCGCGACGAGGTGAATGATCAGCCAGCCACCGGAGACCTTCTCCAACTCACCATCATCAAAGAAACTGTTGGCATGCTCTGCATGGCTGCAACCATGAAGAA